>MJUU01025112.1:269539-280290 GCA_002080025.1 Modiolus philippinarum
GTTTGGTATCTCGAATCGAACAATCTTCTGTCGAACATCCAAAATGGATTTCGACAAGGTCGTACAACAATAGACCATTTAGTTCGATTCGAAACATTTATCAGAAATGCATTTTTAAAGAAAGAACATGCAGTGTCCATCTTTTTCCATATTGAAAAAACATATGACACAACATGGAAATATGGCATTTTAAAAGATCTTTTTGATATGGGGTTGAGAGGAAGTTTACCAAATTGTATTGAGAATTTTCTCAAGGATCGTGAATTCAATGTTTGAGTCAACTCTACTTTTCTGACTCGTTTGAACAAGAGATGGGTGTTCCGCAAGGAAGCATCCTCTCTGTCACACTATTTAGTATTAAAATAAATAGTTTGGCCCAGATTTTAGAAGATAACATTGATGGATCTCTTTGTTTAGATGATTTTCTGATTTGATATAGTGGCAAAAACATGAATAACATAGAACGCCAATTGCAATTATGTCTAAACAGAATCGAAAAATGGGCAGTTGAAAATGGTTTTAAATTCTCAAACTCGAAAACAATCGGGATGCATTTCTATTGTAAGCAGAAAATGCACCCAGACCCAGAGCTTAAACTATACAATAACCCTATAATTATTGTAAAAGAGGCAAAGTTCCTTGGTTTAATTTTTGATAGTAAACCTGCATTTCTTCCCCATATCAAAATGCTAAAAAACAAATGCCTAAAGGCATTAGATATTTTAAAAGTTGTGTCGAGTACCGACTTGGGTGCGGATAGCGCTGTATCGATCGTTGATTCGGTCAAAATTAGATTATGGATGTTTTATTTACGGTTCCGCCCGTACATCATATATTAAATTACTAGATACCGTTCACCACCAAGGTTTGCGTCTTTCATTAGGTGCGTTCAGAACTTCTCCTGTGGAGAGTCTCTATGTTGCAGCTAATGAACCATCCTTGGAAGATAGACATATTAAACTTGGTTTACAATATACAACAAAGCTTAAAGCGTATCCTTCCAATCCTGCTCACAACTGTGTTTTCAAACATCTCCACAAAGCTGACTATGAAAAACACCCAAACGTTAAACAACCTTTTGGTCTTCGTATCAAACCACACCTTGAATCTGTCAATATAAATTTAGATGAAATAGTTCCTATAGAAAATCCAAAAAAACCTTCATGTGTACATTTCACAATGGATTCGCTACTGTCGAGCGTGTAGTTTGTACATTGATTTTTTAACAGAGCAAAAATACTGTCCCAAAAGCTGCTTAGTCAGGGATTTGTTCAACCTATGTTAATTTCATCCCTCAAGAAATTCTATGGTCGTCACCATAACATCATCGAAAGATATGACGTGTCAGTATCCCAAATGAAAGTGGACATTTTCAGCTAGATTCATTTCTTCCCGGATTTGACTACCGACTTTGACATTTTCCATGATTGACCCACTCACAGTGTGACGGGTGCTGTTAATAGAGCAGGACATGCTTACCCTTCCGGAGCACCTGATGTCACTCTCAGTTTCACTGGAGTTCACACTGTGAGTGCTTTGTTTTGAATGATGCGTTTTCTGTTTCTGTGCTTTGTGTCTGTCTAGCGTCGTTGTTTTGTGTCTGGGGTCATTGTTTTCTGTGTTCTCGATTTGGCCATGCCTTTGGACTTCGATTTTTGTAAATTTCACTCCTTTGTTCCTTCGGTATTCTACTGCCGTTGTTCCATGGCTGAACCCAAAACCAACATTTAATTTTGAACTTCGCAAACACAAAAAGATTGATACCAATCCTCTGGTTATCCAGCAGGACTTTGCAAGAATTAAATCTGAACATCCTGAATACTTGCAGATTTACACAGATGGCTCTAAGGATGGAGACAGAGTGGCTTCTGCAGCCGTTTTTAGACCGTGCAGCAACTCTCCGATTATCATCCTCTAGTTCTATATTTACTGCTGAAGCTAACGCTATTTACTCAGCACTTAAATTTGTAGCTTCATCGCAATCAAATAAATTCATGATTTGTTCCGATTCACTTCTTGCCTATTGGCAATTGAAAGTCGAAAAACAAAACACCCAATTATTTTGAAAATAGCCGAATTCTACAAATTACTTGTAAGGCAAATAAGTAATTTATATTTGGATCCCTAGTCATGTGGAGATCTATGGAAACACAGTTGCTGACCAGGAAGCCAAGGATACACTAGACGACGAGATGGCGGATTGTCCAGTACCGTACACTGACATGAAGCCTTTGATCGTTCAATACATTTTTAAGTTGTGGCAGGCCAAATGGGATCTGCAAATAAATAATAAACTGCATAGAATACAGTCAGACGTCGGTAAACAGGTTGGTTCCTGCGGTAAAAATCGTGGAAAACAGGTAGTGTTGACCTGATGTCGTATTGGACACACTAGAACAACACATAGTTTTATTCTCAACAGTGATGATCGACCTGAATGTATTCCATGCAGTTGTCCTTATACAATTCAACATGTTTTAATTGAATGTGTAGATGTTGCCGATATCAGGCGTGATTTTTATTCAGCGGATTGTCTTAAAGACCTATTTACAAATGTCGCTGGCGACAAAATCGTTCAATTTTTAAAAGCAATCAATTTATTTATTAAGATTTAAATGGATTTAATTTATGGATTTAATATTGTAACAGTCCCATATTGTTTTATATTTTAAAATCTTGCTTTACTTGTATAAAGCTTTAATGGTTTTATATTGATATTTTATATATTTATCATAATTGTTCAACTAACTCAACAATTCTCGCCACAATATAGCTGAAATATTGCTGAAGTTGGCGTAAAACATCAATCAATCAACCAATCAATCAGTCTATCAGCTTTAACACATATTTTGTTACAGAAACAGAGACACAACATCAGTAAGGAAAAGAAAAAAAAATGAAGACGAACACAAAGATGAACAACATGGACCCAATAACAACCATGGGTGAGATCAGGTGCACCGGTAGAGTAAGCTTTCCTGCTTATTATAAGACATCCGCCGTGTTGGACACGTGAAATCCGGTAGTAAAGTCAAATCCGTGAGAGGAAACAACAATAAGCTTTAAAGGGATAGATCTGTTGTCATCTGGGAAATAGACATCCCATAGCGGCGACCGTGATACTTCTGGAGGGACGACTTCAAGTTTTGGGTAACATACCCTTGTTAAAGTAACCTATTTGTGAGCAACCGGGTCTATCAAACACAGGCTCTTCAATAGCGGTAGCTATTAGATTTTATCTCCGTATACCGGCGCTGTTAGTATGTTGCTACAAAGAAAAGGGAAGTTGACTATTGGAACAGTGAAGTCATCGCGTTTGTTCTACAGCTTAGTTTGAAGTCTACCTCTGTTGTCAATTTCAAGATGAAGGTCAAGGAATGAGGCCGATGTGGAAGTGTCTGTAGTATACTTGATTTCGAGCTCTTTTGGATGGATCAAATGAAGATAATCACCAAAGCGAATGTTGTTTAGTGACCAAATATCCATATAACGGAAGCTAAAATTGAAGGATTGGGCCAGTTTTTCTTCTTTATTTTGAAAAAGTCCTTCGATGAATATTCAGCCTCATAAGAGAGGAGAAACAGATCGGCTAGGAGAGGTGCACAGTTTGTGCCCATAGGAATTCCGAAAGTCTGTTGAAAAACAAGTCCTCCAAAATGGACAAATATATTGTTGATCAGAAACTCTAACATTTTAATCAATTATTCCAATGTTTTTTTCTTCAATTCGGAGTCATTTTTCACAAAGTAGGCTTGTTCTCTACCTACAACAATATACATATATCTTCGTTCATCTATGAATTAAACCTTTCAGCCGAGATTTTAGTTGTTCATGAGGAATGGTAGTGTAGACTGTGGAGAAGTCGAGAAAGTTTTAATTCTGTTTCAGTGTGATAATGATCTAGAGTTTAAGATGTCAAGCAGGTCTTTGGAGATTTTCAAAATCCACATTTTATTTACACCGCTTCTTGAAAAGCAAGTATCACAGTATTTTGAAGGCCCTCGTTAACAGCTGTCAAGATGGAGGTTAGCAATATAGATATAGGTTTTGTAGAACTTTTGGCAGATCCAGCGATGTATCGTTCTTTGCATAGGCATTTATGTAATTTTGGTACCCAGTACAAAGAGGGGAGATCTGTGTCTTCATCCTTGGTGGAAATCCCAAAAGAGAGCAAAAGAGATTTATGGTTCTGTAATATCTCCTCCTTTGACAGAGTAGCTGCGTAAGTTGATATTCATATTTATATTGTAGATGTGCAATAGGTATTTTTCTGTTTTTGTTAATGTTGTACTTCCTTCCTTCATCGTGCTTTTATTTTACTATTAATGCCCCTAGATAGAGGATAAGGGGGCATGTTGTTTTTGTCCTGTCTGTGTGTCTGTCTGTCTATTTGTCCGAAACTTTAACTTTGGCTATAACTATTGAACTATGTAAGATAGACTTTTTATATGGCAAGTGTATAGGTCTAGTAAGAGGAACATAAATGTGCAAAAATAAATTAGGAGAGGTCAATGGTCAAGGTCATAGAGGTCAAAAAGGGGTGAAATGGCTGTTTTCACATATTTGACCGCAGAATCCTTATTACTTATCCTATTTAGACGAGGTTTGTCTTATGTTATTGCCAATAAAATTGCGCAGCTGTAGTATACCGACAGATGTCTTTTTTGAGCAGGAAGTCAAATAGAAAAAGTGAATTCTTAATTTTTTTGTTGGATCTTGATGCAGTATTTTTCTGTAGGTTTCCTATAGCATGTTTAAACAGATACAATTAACAATTCTAACCAATTATATAAACAAGAGGCCCAAAGGGTCTTCATCCGTTTCAGAATAAAGGGGTTTAATCGGGTGTTTTTATGGTAATAAGCAACGTTTGAACTATGTAAGATAGACTTTTATTACTTAGCAAGTGTAAAGGTCTTGTCAAGAGAAACGTCAATATGCAAAAACATTAGGTCGAAGGTCAAGGTCACAGAAGTCACAAATGGGGAAAATTCGGTATTTTCATATATTTTACTGTAGAATCTGGGGGATATGTAGTGTCTCAAAAACACATCTTGTTCATTCTTTTACGGGCACAGGAATTCTTTATTTGTAAATGCAGGTAGCATGTTTGTTCATGGAACACCAATACATTTTTATACCCCACTCTATAGAGAGTTGGGTATACTGCATTCACCTTGTCCGTCCGTTCGTCCGCAAGTTATTTCCGTCACAGTTTTCTCAGCTTCTGCTCAAGGGATTGATTTCAAAAATGATATGCAGCCTCTATATGTTTAGTGTTAAGGAATGTTGTATTTTGAGTCGTGTCGGATGTACACTTCCTGTTTGACGAAATATTGACTTTGTACGAAATTTAGGGGAACATGAATTTTTCGTCACATTTTTCTCAGCTTCTGCAAGAGAGATTGATTTCAAAATTTGTATGCAGCCTCTATATGATTAGTTGTAAGGAACATCTTATTTTGAGTCTTGTCCGATGTTTAACGGATCGTGGACTTATATAATTAGGTACGAAATGAAGTGAAACATGAATTTTTCGTCGCAGTTTTCTCAGCTTCTATTAGAGGGATTAATTTCAAAATTGGTATGCAGCCTCTATATGGTTTGTTGTAAGGAAAATCTTATTTTGAGTCCTGTCAGATGTGTACTTCCTGTTTGACGAAATGAAGACTCAGGTACAAAATGCAGTGAAACATGAATTTTTTTCGTCGCAGTTTTCTCAGCTTCTATAAAAGGGATGATTTCAAAATTGGCAGTCTCAATGTGATTAGTTGTAAGGAACTTCCTATTTTGAGTCCTGTGAGACCTGTGACTCTTGTTTAATGAAATGTTTAATGAAATGTGGACTTAGTTACGAAATATAGAGAAACATGAATTTTTCGTCATAGTTTTCTCAGCTTTTATAATAGGGGTTGATTTCAAAATTGGTATACAGCCTCTTTATGATTAGTTAGTTCCTACATTCTGTTTATTCTTGAGGATTATGTATTGTGCCCAAAACATGTATTGTGTCCACACCCACTTAAATTTGCACTTGACATATTGATCAGGGCTCAGTGAGTGGGGTATCACTGGTTGCCATTCGGCGACAGCTCTTGTTGTTATTCATTAACTTCATGGTCGCTATTGAATAGGCAAGCTTTAAAAAACTTTTACTTGTGGTAGATTTCATTCAAACAAGCTATGCTACACAGAATGCCTCTTATAATGATTATTAATTTGTAGTGTAAGATTCGTTCAAGATATTTGATTGTTTTGTTTTCTTTGTAGTTCTTTTTTTTTGTAAACCTCTCTGATACAATGTTAAAAAAGATATTAAAAACTTTTTTATTCAAAAGAAAATGAAGAAAATATAAGGAATTTGAAGTTAAAAATATTTCTTGTAAGTTACAAATCTTCGATTCCTGAAGAAAGATTCTGTTTAAAAATAGATTCAATTATATAGAAAGATTATAATACATTAAAAAATGTAAGATATAATTGTTGTGGTTTGTACAGGACAAAACCGAGTTTCAGCAATTAAATTCAAAGACCAGCATACAAGTAGCGAAGAGGAAAGACAGAAAGAAATCGATACAGGTGTAAAACAAAGGAAGTAACATGACAAATACAAAACAAATAGACAAAATCCGGCTTCATTCATATGTACAGTTATCTTTGAAGAATAGCTTCTGTCAAAACTGCATAAGTTAATCAGATAAAAAAATACAAATATTTCCAGCAAATCTTACATGTAGTAGTGAATGAAAAATTCCCTCGCTATTTTCTAATCAATGTGTGTACCAGTTGATCCATTCGGAAGGTTGGTTAACCTAAAATTAAAAATAATGTATCAAATACATTCGAAGTCTAGCGAAGTATAAAATATTTATTCGAGGGCACAGGTTGTCTATTACTTCTTAAACAAGAATGCTTGCATCAGGATTTCACAAAAAAGAATCTCTTGTACATCTTCGAGCAAACTTAGGCATGACTTGCCTCTCATTCTATTTAGTGAATAACATTTTTGTTCGTGGAGGAATCATTACAAACTCTGTGGTTAGACGTTTGGTATAGGACAACTTAACGTCCTATCAGCTTTCAAAGCTCACCATAGTTGTAGCAATTGATAACCTATTTCATGTTATGTGATGGAGTCAAATTCTGATTCTGTATTTGATTCCAAAGAGGAAGGAGAAATATCGGTTCAAAAAGGCTTTTTTAAACAAAGTTATGTTACCAAGAACTTCCAAGTCATCACTCTAGAAGTATAACGGTTGACATCGCCATCTTGTTTACCGCTATGGGATATCTGTTTCCTAGATAACAACTGATCTTTCCCTTCAAAAGCTTAATTGGTATTACCGGATTTGATATGGTGGTTGTCTCATAAGAAGCAGGAGATTCTTACTTTAACAGTGCACCTAATTTAACCATGTTTTTTTTAATTGGGTCCGTGTCGTTCATCTTTGTATGTATATGTGTCTTCAATTTCTTTTTCTATGACTGTTTTAGTTATATATTCATGATATTTTCAACAGTTCACGCTGAAATATTGCTGAAGTTGGCGTTAAACAACAATTATTTGTTTGGTTCTCAGTTACTCATTTGTCACATATGTGATTTAAAACAAACGGATTTCTGAACAAACTCTTACAAACATAGCTTAACGTATACATGGTCTAGACTAGCTGAAAATATCTAAAAGTGTTTAGTAAGTTGAAAGGCTACATACATTTGCCAGACTTCAACATCATATTATCTATTGCCATGTCACTTTTCATTCCTGATCCGATTTCTCCTCTTATGGAAATCTGTGAAAATAAATATACTTAAACCACACAAAAAATTATTTTGCTAATTTATAGTTTCATAGTGGAGAGTAGGTAAAAATATTAAGTAAATAATTTTAATTTAGTGCACAAAATCAGGCTAATTTCAACTAAGCAATTCCATTCTTCAATTTTAGCTCACCTGACCCACAAGGTCAATGTGAGCTATTGCAATCACTTTTCCATCTTCTCCTCTGAAATCACTGAAGCAAATTCAACCAAACTTTACAGGAATGATGTTTTTAAAGTCCTTCACAAAGATTGCACAATTCGTTCCGATTCGATAAAAACATGGCCAACAGCGCGGATTTTAGTTTAAACATTTTGTCCTATGTTAAAAACATTTCGACATATCCTCTGAAACTGTTGAAGCAAATTTTATTAAACTGTACTGAAATGATGTATGGAAGATACTTAAACGCACATTTTATTCTGATTCGACAAAAACATGCATATGGCCGAAAGCACAGAACACAGTTTCACATATTTCCCATGGAAAATTCATATCTGATCTTCTCCTCTGAAGCAACTGAAGCAAATTCAACCAAATATTACAGAAATGATGTATTGAAGTCCTTCACAGAGATCGCTCCTTTGGATAGGATCCGACAAAAAAGGCTCTCCTATGGGAAAAAATATTTTTCATAATTTGTTGAAACTATTGTAGGAATTTTAGCGAAACAAACGATGTTTTGTTTTGATCTGATAAAAAACAAGGCCGCCATCACAGAACATATTTAAACATATGATCTTATGGGATACACATCACTTTCACCACCTATTGTAAGCATTTCTGTCAAGTGAGCCACTAGTTTCTTTGTCTTACACATTCAATAAAAAAACGTTTCTGTTTATTTGAAATACGACTTTTTTGACGAACATTTACTTGCCTGTATTTGTCATTTAGACTTTTTAGAAACGATTTAAGCATCTTTGGGTTTAAGGTCTTCCAAATGTTTAGATTTTATCTGCACTGAAGAGACATAAGTTGTCGAAATAGACGGCCATATCCATAATATATAGTCAAGATAAAGGTAAACACCTACAATGGCCGAAAACAACACTCACATGCCACAATCAAAAGGGGAAGCGCATCAGAAAAAACAAAATAGACTAGAGGGGGTGAATATTGTTCGTCTCTTGTTGAAGATCATCGGTGACATCAAGATGTAGACAGGAATTAAAGCCCTGTCCTTGATAAATTGGAGTTTTTTTTATACATTCACTCCATATCCTTTAATATTTTTCTAGAGACAAACGTTAATGATAATAGGAACTCGGGATAGCCGGACTTAGCACCAGCACTATCAAAAGCTAACAGTAGGTTAAACCGGTTTATGGGTACCAAAACGTCCCCTTTCTCTATCCTGTTTTCCTACAGTATAACATACATACGCAGGTAGACCACTAACTCTGTGACCATTATCTTGAAAAACAAAAAATTATGACAAAACGTAATTTAGACAGATGGGTCATAATTTGCTCGCCGCTAAACTGCCGGCTAGTTCAAGGAACCTCGTCTGCTGGTATAACACTGACGCACCATGGAAGAAAAATCATACTCAAAACTTCCCGAAGGATTTGGTAAAGAGTCGTCAAATACCTAATTAATTATTACATTCATTGGAGATTTATAATAAAAACTCGTTCCCAAAATACTAAGTGAAATAAAAAAAGAAACACAAATCTGATGTTCCCTATTGTGTCATTTCATATGCAGAATCCAAATTAACAGCAACTTCGGTATTATGTTTTTTAATGAAAACATATTTCCATAATGGGTTTACATTATCAATGATTGAAACAAAATTGGGGAAAATTACAAAAATAGAATAACAGCAAACACCTACAATGATCAGGAACTACAATCACATGCCACAATTTACAAGCAAACTGCACCAAGAAAACCATAATGAAAACAAGATACAAACATAAATAACGATAGGAACCCGGGATACCCGGACTTGGTACCGACACTAGCAAAAGCCAGTGGTAGGGTTAAACCGGTTTATGGGTACCCAACCCCCCTTTCTCTATCCCGTTTCCCTATAGAAACATAAACATGAGAATAAAACCCATTTCAGGGAGACCACTGACTCAATGACCACTATCTTTGAACAGACAAAGCATATGACAAAACGTAATTTTGAAAAAAGGATCAAAGAGTGCTCGCCGCTTAACTGCCTGCTAGCTCATGGAATCTAGTCTGCTGGTAAAACACTGTTGCACTACGGAAGAAAAATCAAATTTAAAACTCCCCGAAGGGTTTGGTAAAGAATCTTCATGTATTTCAGTAGACATCGGAAGTATCAGTGATAGGCCAGTATATATGTAAAGTCTTCAGGTCACTGGAATCCAAAGCCAATTTAACGGATTTGTTGAGAACATCTCGTCGATATTCACTATAACGTAAAGAATGTACATTATGTCCCAGTTTTTCTGGATTATTTATCAGTTTTTGACATTTTATAACAACATTTCCATAAAATCGAGGATGAGAAATGCCCTTTGTAATTAGCTGCTTGCGAGTCACGCCATATCTAGATATGAAATGTTCATATCTTCTGCAAAACTTCTTAAAACTATTTAATAATTCATGAAATCTGTAACCTTGTAAAAGTTTGGATGTGGGAGTAAGGTTACGCTCATTAAGATTATCAAGGGTAGAACAAATGCGGGCGAATAGTACAAGATGAGATAAATACACTCCGAAGGATGGAGCTAGGGGAACGTCGTAATTGCTTCCTCAAGTATCAAATTAAGCTTCGTCTTCTTAATTAAACCCATATTTCTATAACCAAACCCGGGTTTCGTAACCAATAGTCGGGTGACACGTTTTATTCTACGTTTCTTTTAGTTGACATTCTTCCTCTTATTTTTTTGTCTTCTTCATCCGAGAATATTTGTCCGAATAACTAAATATTGAAGTGATTATTTTGA
>MJUU01025113.1:27094-42689 GCA_002080025.1 Modiolus philippinarum
GGAGATACTAGGTCCTATTTCTATATCCCGGGGTTCCCTCGGGGTCCTCTGTTAGGAAGACTCATACTCCAAGCTCAGAGGATGCTGCGGGCCTATTCATAAGCCGGGACCGCGCACGGCGGGTCTAAATTTTGAGGATGTGGGATATAGTGATGGGATCCAATTAACAAAAGATGCATTGTTGTTTTTTTTATCTTTGGCTATTTTGCTTATGCAATTTTATATTTGCCAGTACACGACATATATTAATATAATCTATAGCTAATCGCCCAGAATTCAAACTTCACTCTGACAGACAGGCAGATAACCCATCACTAAACTTCTGTAATAAAAATTATTCAATTTACAGACCTAGACCTACACCTGAAAATGTGCAAAAATATAAGTCTTGTATATTTGGAATTCTTTAAATTATTATTAATGTCTATTTTTGAAAGATACTTTGATTTATATTTAGGAAAGACGTTATCTTAATTACACTTTCTTGTTTCCCATCATAGATCTGTTACAAAAGTCTCAACATAACAGTTAGATATGTATTGAAAGAGTCTCAAAACAGTAGTTTCAATAATTATGTCAATAATAATCTAAAAGTGTTTTATATAATATTTATAAGTATTATTGATGAGTAAAGGACTCATTGTGACGTCATGAACAATTCACTGTGCCATTACGTTGTTTTGATGTTATGATAATGTTTTGTCTCGTGTTCAATATGCAAGTTTAACATCAGCTTATGTTATCTAAAGTTACACGACCAGGTCATAACTTCATTCTTACAATTCTAAGAAGAATTGTTCGTTTTTTGACTGACTTTACCTCTCATTTCCTTTAAGTTTCATTCTTCTTACAATTTTATGTTTTTGCTTATCTTCACCGATATTGTTCAAAAGTTAGCTCTACGTTTTTACAAAAATTTCCTTACGCAAATATTCAGGTCTTTCAAATGTTATGGTAAAATACTTTTTTTCTTTTTTTACGGAATTGTTTTTGTCTTACTCTTCTCAATCTGGTCAAAAAGTATGAAAGCACATGTACGTTAAAATTTCAAACATTGGTTCAGCATTGTTTGTAGATCTATCTATATATGAATTAAGGAGTAATAAAAGAAAGAAATCATACATTGTAAAGATAGGTAATGAAGTCAGGCGAGAAACTATTCATTTTGGGAACTGTTATACGATGGCCGAGTTGAGCCGCACAGAAAATCAAAGGCGGAAGTATAAGATATGTACAAATAAACAAAATGGCAAATGTAAAAGGAGTAAAATTTTTTGCTTGATTTTATAATTTTGTAAATATACAAATTTAAAAGATTGGGCTGGTCTGGCACTTTTTTCTTTTGTGTACTGTTTATACAGTGTTTACAGTATGGCGCATGCAACTTCAGCGGCGCCTGTGGATAAATGAATGATGTTTCGTGTTAAATCTTCCAAATATAACAGAAGATTTGCGTCGTGGCATGGTCAACGTTTGTGTCTGGTATATTAATATATTGGGCTATTAGTTGTGGATTTTTTTCCTACAACGTTAAAATCAGCACTCAGGTTGCAATTCTGAAGAAAATCTGATCACCCAGAAAATCTGATCACCCATTTTTAAGTTAATGGAATTTTTTGTTAATCTTTTTTTTTTTATTTTTCAAGTTGTATATCAAAAATGATTTCAAAACTATTTTCAACATGTATCTAAATGTATCTGGCATATTGCATATTACAAATAGAGGTGAGTTTAGATTTCAAAAATGTTTTCCATATGAATATATCTGGCCTGTAAATGATAATCAAAAGTCAAGTCATTTCATCTTACGTCAATATTTGTAATTTTGTACTTTTCGTTTAATATTAAAAAACACTAAAGATATTCAGCATTTCAAGGGCTACATTTTCAATAAAAATTAGAAGTTGCAAGACAATTCCTATGGGATTAATTTTATTCAAACAGATCTCAATTTTACAGAAGAAATTTTGGGTAAATGCTTCTTGGGTGCTTATGTATTTTCAGTTTATAATAGTTATAATTCATCAGCCAATAAATTTTCTTACTTGAAGTTAAATTAAAATTGTGCTTTATTTATTATTTGAAGTGAAAATCTTTTTTTCTAGATACAAAATGTATATGTAATTTTAAATTTAGCAAATAGCAACTTAAATGATTCTTATTTTCAAAATTAGACAAGGGATAATCTATTAAATTTAACATATAAATGGATGTTATAAAAACTCCCTATTGAGCTTGTATACACAATATTTCATTAATCACAAATTGAGTAACAACATGAATATGATATGGATTTATTCAGAATCTGAAATGATGGATGGGAGAGGCATTTTAAAACCCATGGGTTTTATTAGATCATTAGAAAATGGAAATAGTTCAGATATTACCTAAAACATTTGTAGCTTTTTTTCATTTTGCTTTCTCTTCTCTTATCTATAATCATTGACTCTAGTAAAATAAAAACTAACATGATGATTTTAATTTCCTTTGTTTTTAAGGAATTGTTGATAAAAATGCCAAACAAAATGATAAAAAAATCCAGAAAAACATAACTTCCATTTTTTTTATTGATAATTAAATTAGTTAATGACCTGAATAATTTACAGGTATGCTGGCCTCTCACTGATACTACCAATGTCTACTGAAATATTTATCAGATGATTCTTTATCACACTCTTCCGGAAAGTTTGCATGGTCTTCTGAAGTGCCAGGGTGCTTCACCAGCAGACTAGGGTCCTCGAGCTAGCCGGTAGGTAAGCGGCAAGCACTCCTTGACCCATCTTTCAAAATTACGTTTTGTCTAATGTTTTGCATTCAAGGTAAAGGCCTTTGAGTCGGAAGTCTACCTGTAATGTGTTTTGTTTGTATGTTTCTTACACTAAATATAATAGGAAATAGAAAGGGGGCTTTGGATATCAAAAACAAAAAAAAAGGATCGAACCTTCCAATAGCTTGATAATGCCTTATCCCAAATATAAATGAGGCTGACCCCGAGGGTCCGGGATATAGAAATAGGACCCATTCCGTGGTTGTGCGGGATTGATAAATACACAACCCATCTTTCGGATGGGATGTAAACTCAGGTCCACGTGTTGGAAGAAACGCCACGCTTCCTGCACGTTAAAGAACCCTTGTAGCAAGCTCTTTTGGGGTGGTCTGTAGGTGATCGGCTACAAGGTTAAATTCCCCGCCCTTGACGATTTCGCCCTACTTTTCCAGTGGCAGTCAGAATTTCCCGTCCCATGGCTCTGTCCATACCCCAAAGTGATTATTTATTAACAAACTTGTTCTCGTCTTGATATAGCTGAAATATTGCTGAGTAGACGTTAAACAATATTCAATCAATCAATCAACCGAATATAAATAGGATCACGTGATCTAAAAAGTGGTGTATCTTTGACACTAAAGAAACCCATACTTTTAAGATTGTCAGCTGTTCCAAAAACACTATATTAACATATTAAAATGAAGCTCACACACATCAATAATACAATAATTTTCAACTGATTGTTTCAATAACTACAACCAAAATTATGAGCTCCGTTTTTTCTTCGTTACTGAGGAGTGTATTTCGTATTTCATCAACTCCACAATGTCCAGTTAAACGTTGCGTAAATTCAGCCCCTGTTAAACATGTTATAAACATGTATTGAAGCTGTAATTATATAGCTGTAAATTGTCGGTATCTTTTACTTTGAAATATGCACCACCGTTACGTAATAATTAAGTTTAGGACACATAAAGATATTCAATATTTCACAATTAATGGATTACATGCCAATCAACCTTTGTTTTAAAAAGCATGATTGAAAACGTACAAGGTTAATCAGTTACATCCCAATAAAAGAATTCCCTAGAGTAAGCTTCGTTTCCAAAATTTGAAACCGTAATGTTGACAGAATTATTGATAGAACTTCATTTAAATAAGGGATTAAACTGTTTTGTTTTTGTATTTGCGTACAAATACAGTTTTCTTGTTATTCGACACTTTATGTTCATTAAACCATGTTCTTAGAGGAGACATTCAAATTAATAAATCATTCCTGTTTCTGTCAACTACAACAGTATAGAGATTCAAAACTTCTACTATTACAAATGTAACAATGCAAGGGTGTGGAATAAATACTTAAGTACACATGAGTCTCTACAAATACATGTACATGGTAAAACCCAGCAATTGAACAATGCTTTAATTGTTATTCTTCGTCACCATGAGTCCTTTAACAAGTTCTGCCAATCCCAGCCTCTACCTTTTATTTTAAGAGTATTTTTTATGATTTGACATAATATGTATATACACATTTATACATTTTAAAGCAGTTCGACTATAGGACTTTAACTTGATCGTTAATTTATTATGCTTATTCCAACTGCTTCACAACCCCTTCAATTTATTCTTCAACAATGAGCTTTTTTCATTTTATTCTTCAGTAATAAGTGCAAGACGGCCTCTAGCATTTGTTTGAGCGGAAATCATTTCTAAGCTATATATGGATTTTTCCTGTGTACATTTTCTTCACAAACATTTACTTCATATTCTTTTATTTATTCTTATATAGAGATATAAATACGTTTCCATTTGATATAATGTTTATACGCCCAAAAAATTGTTTTCTTATGCTGTCGAATTTTGTGTCACGTAGCGTGATTGCGAGTTTGCCACAAACATCTAGCATTTGGAAGCTGTTGAGTTTTTTAGTTAACAAAGGCAACAGTGGAAAAAAGTACCGGTGACAGTTAGTTTAAATTTCCCTTGAAGCCAAAACACTACAAACTTTTATTGGTAAGAAGTGTTACCAGAAACACAAAAGCACAATGTATGATTACAATTTACAAAGCACATGAAAAAAACATGTGTACATTAAATATATTTTGCACACCATCATCAACATATCCAAAATATCAATTGCTTTTTTTTTAAATCCACAACCCCTAGAAATGATTGACTCTGTAACTAACGCATAATAAGAGATGAAACGTGTTGTACCGTAAGAATCAATGATCAACGAGGTTTTAGGAATGATACTGTATAGAGATCGAATATATTATATAATTTCAATTTTATAATAAACGGATACAAAACAGTGCACAGGGAGAGCTCTTTATATTTTTGGTATTTTGTTAGTTATTACAAGATTTCTATAAATATTTCTTTTACTTGTAAGCTGAATCTTGAATTACAATTTCCTAAAACCATGAAATATATGAAGTTCGTGTATTATTTTTATATTTCATATTTATGTAAAATTCCTTAAATAGCGATCATACCCCATTTTGCATCCAAAATAAAACTATTAGTCGTTTTCATATTAGATGGATTAAGAAAATTTAATCCTTATCTGATGAAACTCGTAGTTGAAATATAGTTTGTTTGTAAATAATTTTACGGAAGGAATTTGGCACAACTTTGGCCTTCCTCTTCGAAATGTCTCAAGCTGTCGTGTCCAACATGTTTTTTATGTCGCCCCAGACGTAGTCGGGTTTTGGTCCGTTTCTTTGTTATTATTCTTTCATTCTTCCGATGATTTTTGTCCGCCTATTTTCTCAAAGATGCCTGGACAGAATTCATTCATACTTGGCACAAAGTTGGACCCCCTGAGGAGATGTGCATGCACCGCCAAAAATTTTCAAAATGGCTGCCATTTTCAAGATGGCCGCCATTTTACGTTGAAAGATTGAGGATTCAATATCTCAGGAACTGCTTTGCAGAAATTAATCAAGCTTTGTATAAATGTTGAATATAATGAGAGGAAGGAATTCATACAAAAAAAAAATCAAAATGGTTGCCATTTTAAAGATGGCCGACAAAATACGTCAAAATTTCAACTTTGTCTGATTTCAACGAAAATTGATTTCTAGATAGATTTTGACACTGCGACGAAGATGGAGTCATCGAATTTGCTGCAAGGGGCGACATCAGCTATTGCTTGCAATTGCAAATCTAGTTTTCTTTTGTTTTACAATATATAAAGCAAACCACCATTAAGAGCAAATCAGTCTTTCCTAATATTTAGCATTTTTACTGGACGATTATGCTTAAGAAAATAAATTATTCCGAAACTCGCAGAGAGTTATTCTTTTTCAATTTAAGACAACAATATATTTAGATTTTTTTTATTGTTTTATTCTGCTTCGCAAACATCACGAAGAATTTATAAACTAGCAAACATAACGCAGCATTTATATACTAGCGAACATAACGCAGCATTTCATAAAACATTATTCCATTTATTTCCAAATACTGATTTTATCAAAATTCAAACCTCTTAAAATGCTTACTCTTCTTTCCGTGTATTACACTCGGTCTTTGCTAAATCAAAATGATACATGTAAATTCGTAGCACTATTTACATGAAATATAAAAGTCTCTTCGATCGGAATACATGTAACCACTTCTCGGCAAATATTGAAGTTGTGTTATTTCCTTACTGATATACACCCTGTTTTGCTCTATGGTATAGCAAGTGAGAACCTGCAGTCTACAAAGAACAATAATATATCTTCTCTCGGGTTTCTCGTCCCATATCATCGTTGGTGTTCATTCCCCTGATTTTGACATAGCTCACATTCTTTTGCCTCAACAACACACATTAACAAATACAAACAGCGGTGCATGAGCTGAGTAAAACTTCTCATTAAAGTGAGAGTGGAACGATCCAGGTCCGTTGTTTGTGCGTTTGCGAAACATACTTGGCCTACCTGCCAAGTGTTGTGGAAGATTTTTTGCAGTGTCATCAATATAATTACTTAAGACATAGTCTGCGAATTTGAAGTATTTCTCACTGTCCGTGGCGTCGGCCATTACATCCTCTTAAAAAGCATCGAAGAACTTTTCTGGTACCAAGAAAGACAAACGGACGAATTTTGACAACCATTTTCCGATTGCGCTTCCTTTATCCTTCAGTTGTATTAAGAGCTCCTGTCTTTTAGAGTTTAAACAACTATGCTTGACCTGAAAATAAGTATGAAATATATATTTATATATACTAGAATATGATGACATTGTGAAAGAAAAGTAATTAAATAGAATAGATTGTATAATCTGTCTTGTAGTCTCATGTGGATACTCCATAAATATCTGGGCGTATTATCAGTGTCTTCTATACTTTGATTACATATTTTAAGGCTCTTCAAGGGGGAATCAAGTAACCTTTTGCTTTTCGCACATGTAATCAATTGTTTTTTTTTTTTTTTTTTTTTCTTGAAAAAAAGGTTCAAAAATTTTTTTATATTATGGTGATTAAGTTCACTGTTTTCCAAAATATTTTATGATTTTTAAACTAATAATAAAAATAATAGAAATATATATATACTATATATATACCTAAATGAAAACTACAACAGTCTATCCTTGCATCTGAAAAAAAACCAGCTCTTATTACAGTGTGCATAGCTATTTCAAAGTCATAATGGACAGATGATGGATTTAAATGTAGATTCCTCTTCATGCACAAGTCTTTTATCATGGACCATTAATCCATGTAGTAGATCTGTTTTCGATGGTAATAGCGCATATACATATGGAACATAATACCCGTTTTTACAGCCATTGATAGTGTAAAGTTGTTCGAAGAACTTCGGGCTATATTTAATGTCCCTTCAACAAACATATCTGAAATTTCATGGCGAAGACTTTGTACATTTGAGTTGCAAGAGAGTACAATGATTCCTTTTTCATGGTCGTTAATCATAACAAAAATATCTCCTTTATTTGTTTTAATATCCATGCTGTTAAGCGCTTCATGGACATTATTTTTTGACTTTGGTAAAACTTGAGTGTCTTTCCCCTGTTACCTGTACTCTGCTAGAGATGCATTTTTTCAAGTCTTTGCTTTGTAAACTACTCTCTTCCATCTTGTGTATCTGTTGTTTTATTATTTTGGATGACCTTGTGGATGAGTCGTCTAAAGCATGTCTTTTCACAGACACGCGAAGCTGTTAGCCCTCGATAGTTTTATTGTCTATTGCATGGTTGTAATTTGTCTTTCTGCCGATGACAATACAGGTGTTCTAAGTCTTGCTTTACAGTTTGTTTTGTCATCTGTAAACCTGAATGTAATATTATTTTTTTTTAGAATTCTGTCTACGTAAAATGCTTTTTTTCTTCTTTTTCGTTTCTATCATTATGACGTCCTTACACTTATTTTTATTAACTATAATTATATTATGTATTTGCATATTCTTGAAATTACCTATATTTGGCGCAAACAAAGTACAGTTTGTTGCACAAATGATTTTTGTTTTTGTTTTTTTTTGCGCAAATGAAATACCCATTTGAGCAAATAAAATACTCATTAATGCAATTGCAGTAATAACAAAATTGTCGAACAGAATTGTCAGGAGCCAGATTCCAAAAGGCAAAAGGACAAAATAGACGAAAACCCAATGGTCCTAACTTAGTAAATGCATTCAGAAGAAATGGGCGGTATAACAGGTTTTATCGGGCGCCAAACATCCACTTGCACTGCGGAAGTGTCTGGTAGCAACTCAGCAGCAATTGATATTGAAAGTATTTCAAAATGTTCCACAAAGGATTGATATCTATAAAAGAAATTTTTAATGATCGTATGAGACGGATTTTTTTAAGCCATGATAAATATGGCGACCACCAAGAAAACTATGTCTAACTAGAAAGTCTGTGTAATTTGGTATATAGCTTTCGCGTAATGAGCCAACTGTGAAACATACACTCCGTAAGCAGAAGTTGGAATATTACTGTCCATGTAGGGGAAATTGGTAATTTTGAAATTACAATCTTCCCTTTTGTCGTTAAGTACTGCGATGTCAATTGTCATCAAATTCGGGATGTAAGTGATCAAAAAGTTGGATATTTCTAATTCTGAAGAATATATTGATGAGATACATTTAGCAAAAGATGCGTCATTACTGGAAAGAACATCACCAATGTATCTATGAGTGAAAATGAAGGATCTAGCGTCTTTTATTTTATGATCTTTTACGAGTCTCTGTCATAGGAATATAAAAACAAGTCTTCAAGTTGAGTTCAAAATCGAACAACCATATTTTTGTACGTTTTTTTTTTTTGCAGATTGTTTTCGCGATCAGAACTACTAGTATCTACAAATGTATAATGTGCGTAAAAACGGGCCTTTTGTGCTGCCTGGTATCGAGCACATGATATATTCGACTGCAAACAGGAATGATATATCATATATCAACCGTTATATTAATTTTTGTTACTGTTTCCAATTTTAATGTCAGATAATTCATTACCCCTACCTCAGTACGGTGACATTCCAAATTGCCGAATTCAATATTGCTGATTCCAAGAATACCGCTTCCATGTAGTCGACACCCGACAACAGATTTCGGTTATCAAATTTGATTCCAAATTTGCCGACTTCCGAATGGCTGATTTTCATAATGTCGCCTTATTATGTCCTACCCGGCAACACGGTAAAAAGAACATTTTAAAACCAAAAGTGGAAAGTGTAACTGAGTACATCTATTTTTTTTCTGTATATTGTAACCAAAAGTGTCAGGCGAACAAAACCCAAATACAAATACATTTCATGGTAGTTATCATAAATGACACAATAAACTCTCATTTCAAAATGCCAAAGAAAGCTTTCCTCTGTATAGAAAAGGTGTTTAACACTAGGTTTTTTTTTTGGGGGGGGTTTCCTGACAGTATTTAAACAGAATTTTCTTGACAGTTCTATACTTGCCTGGAGTCGTCTATCAAGATCGTGTGAAAGGCTTTCACCAAAAAAACTAATATTTTAATAATATTTTAGATTCCGGTTTACCATTGAAAGCCAGATATGAGCCGACTGACACATATTTTCTGTAAATTTAGTTTGAAGCATGACCTTTTCCCCTCTTTTTTTGTACGTTGGCTTTTTCTTCTTTTACAAAACATTTTAAGCTTGCCTCTTACCTCTGGCATTCTTGATGCACACAGTACTGATTCATTTAACGATTTTGTGAGTTCTATAAGATTATAAAATGCACATTGCATGGGGGTAAATGATTTGTTTTGATAATATTTAATGATAATAAAAAGGACCATTTATATACCTATCTGTTTGAAAAAAATTATGATGGACTGTCGACGCTAGCTATTTGTTAGTTAGGACTGTCATCTGTTCTCGACTCTATTCTAGGACTGGGACATTTTGATTCGGGTTAAGATAAAATATCTGAATTCTCAGATAGTTTTTTTTTAATTCAAGACAACAAAATCATAAAAAAAAGATTTTTAGACTTGTTATATCTATTTCTAACTCCACTAAGCAACCGTTAGATTTTAATATTTTACGAAAGGATATGGAGTAAATGAAGATGAGACCATAACACATATGTTAACTCCAACTGCAATAATTTTAAGTATATTTCAGCGATATTTCCCTTTTTAATTCAAGAGAACAAAAACATAAAAACATGATTTTAAGACCTATTATATCTATTTCTTACTACACTTAGAACCCATTACAAGTATTTTTCAGCGAAATCTATGCGTTTTTCAAACATCACTTGTTTCAAAACCAGAACTCACTATAAATTTATCATGTGTGCTAAAACGCGACTGGTGCTGGCACGTGTCGGTTTAGACTTTACAAGAGGAATGATTCATTACATCTGTCTCAGTTTATTCGTTATTGTTTTCAGGTATTTTGTTAACATTCTTATTTTCAACTTTAACCCGTTAGTCCTTATATTGTAAACAATAGTATCACACGAACAAAACAAATAGAAGTAGTCATAAATGAAATTGTTAACTACCAATTTTCATGTCCGTAGGGATTTGGCATTACCAGTTTTGACATTACTCTGAATTTTACTCACTGATAGCGTGATGGGTACCGCCAGTGGAGCAGGACAAGCTTACCCTTCCGGAATACCTTATGTCACTGTCGGTTTTTCTTGTAGTTTGCACCATAAGTGCCTAAGTCCTGAAGGTTGTATTTGTATTTCTGCGTATTGTGGCTGTCTGCTGTCTTTGTTTCGTCTTTATTTTGCTATGTTCTCGATTTTGCCATGTCTCTGGATATATATTTTTGTAACCACAATCTTTGTTTCTTTGGTATTCTACACTTGTTGTTTCTAAAATAATGTTTTAAAATACGATTGAAAACTGTCCTACGTCGAATTTCGTGCAGTCGAGCAGCATTCAGTATTGCCATTTGCTCAACTTTCAAGATTGTGGTCATGGAGTTAGTAGTCTACCTGTATTGGGTTTTATTCGTATGTTTATTATACTATCAGAAAACGGTATGTTTATTATACTGTAGGAAAACGAGACAGATAAAGGGGAGGTTTTGGTACCCATAAACTGGTCTATCCCTACCTTTATATTTTGCTAGTGCCGGTACCAAGTCCGGCTGTCCCGAGTTCTTATCGTTGTTTATGTTTGTCTTTTGTCTTATTTGTGTTTTCCTGTGTAGTTACCTGGCATATTGTAACATGTAATTATAATTTTCAGCCATTGAAGATGTTTCCTGTCATCCATTTAGTTACAATTCTATCATGATTGTGGATAAGACTATCATTTATAGAGTTATATTTTATGGCGGATTTCCCGGATGATTAACATATTTTATTTGCAATTCTTCAATGAACATACCAATATTCCTCTAGTAACACCTATAAAACTCCTTCTAAACTCCTGTCTTTTGTCTGCTAATCAATTACTCAACTTTNAGTAAGAATTATTTTTAGACCTGTTATTTAGTTTTTAAATCTGCTTAGCAACCATAACGTTTGAAGTATCTTTCAGTGAAACGAGTCAATTTCAAAACATCATTCCAATTTTTTTTTGGTGAACTTGCTTAAATTTCAAAGATACAAATCTGTGCTCAAACTATATTTTTGTAGGTGATTGTGCTGCTGAAGCCTCAAACCTCAACTCAACAAAACTATCACCTGTGTTAGGGTACTACTGGATTTTAAACTTTCGCATGTGACAAAAAATTGAATTCACAATGGGAATGTTGTCAAAACCATTTTCAATGTCTTATAATGTTTAAATAATTACATACCGAGGTCACTGTGAATTTAGATTCTGCATATGCGCATTTCCAATTCGACAACTAATGTCTTTTCAGTGAAGATTGGAAATCCATGAACCGAAATGTATGTTAAAGCTGATAGAGAACAATTTACCAATAGGGTCTAAATATAGGAAAGCCAAAAATGAGCTACACATGTAAGAACTGAGCTATGCAAAAGGGAGATACTCCTTAGGTTTTTACAAAATTTTCTTTAATTTAGATATTGCAAGTTTCCAAATAAAATCGGTTTTCGGGCCAGCATCGAAGTACTGGCTACTGGGTTGGTGAATACCCTCGGGGACTAACAGTCCACCAGTGGCATCGGCCCAGTGGTGAAATATACCACTTTTATTGCGAAACCATGTACTATACTGTACCTTTTCAGCAAACTCCTGTTCCACGAAGGGGAGATAATTTGTATAGAAATAATATAATAATAATCAGTCTTTTCATTTGTTAGTCTACATGCTGTAAACATTAGTTCGCACGTATAAAACACAAATACAAATATTTACATGTATTTCATAATAGTATAGTATACATACTAAAGTACATAGGAATGAACAAACATATTGACAAGAAGGGGTGCACAACTGGTGCCTATCGGAATACTAGTGTTCTGCTGAAATATCAACCCACTAAATTCGACAAATACATTGTCAATCAAAAAGTCCGGCAAAAACTGGGACGTAACTTACATTCTTTACCTAATCGGAGATATCGACAAGATAATCTGCTTGCATTCCTAAAATTATCTTTGAGATCTATTTCATAATATTATAGTATTAATTGAATTTGTAAACTCTCACTTCATAGAAAATGTTTTATATCATGGCTAGAAAGTAAAGGGAAGATTCGAGTCTCATTATCAGTTATAAACCGATACAAATCTGTGCAATTAGATGGACATGATCCCACTAAGGATTGAGACCAAGTGCTTCCACAGGGTGTCTTCTACTATGCAGGTATCATCAGTCGAAAAAGAAGTGATGTGCATTAAGTTAAATCGCAGCAAGATACAAGTGTTTTGCTCTGTCTCGATTTCCAGTTGGTTGGGATATATAATAATGTAAGAACTCATTAATGTATGGGTTATTGAGTGTAAAAAGTGTAAAAATATCAGCAATACATGTATTAAAAGCAAAGACAATTTATAGAGCGATTTATATACATAGGAATGCAAAAACAGATCGACACGAAGGGGTGCACAATTGGTGCCTATCGGAATACTAGTGTTCTGCTGAAATATCAACCCACTAAATTCGACAAATATATTGTCAATCAAAAAGTCCGGCAAAAGCTGGGATGTAACTTACATTCTTTACCTAATCGGAGATATCGACAAGATACTCTGCTTGCATACGTAAAATTATATTTGAGATCTATTGACCTGAAAATTTTACACACATACTGGCCTCTCACTGATACTGCCGATGTCTACTGAAATATATGATAATACTTGACCAAACCCTTCGAGAAGTTTTGAGTTAGATTTTATTTCCGTAGTGCGACAATGTTTTACCAGCAGACTTGGCTCCTTGACCGAACCGGCAGTTTAGCGTCAAGCATCCCATGACCAAGGTGAAAAACTGTCACCCTTCCTTTTTGCAATTTTCTTAAATGATCTTGAAAATTTTATTTACAGTTTTGATGTCTCATCCTTAACATTGATTGATAATTTGTTATCCGAAAAGCTTCAAGAATTCATGAAAATGTTTTTACTCCTTTACGCAGATGATACGCTGTTTTTGTTTCCGAAACATTGGAAGGAATGCAAAAGATGTTAGATGTGTATTCAAATTACTGTAAATTATGGAAATTGAAAGTGAACCATAATAAAACGAAAATTATAATCTTTTCTAAACGAAGGTACCGACCCGATATTTCCTTAAAACTAGAAGATAAACAACTAGAATATGTCGATTGTTATTCTTACTTAGGGATTATATTCAATTATAATGGGAGTTTTGTACGTACAAAAAAGAAACAGCTCAGTATGCTGTGTATTATAAGATAAAAAAACTTAAAATTACCAATCGACTCACAGTTAAAATTTTTTATGCTTTGGTGGCTCCTATATTAACACATGCTTACGAGATATGGGAAGTGGGAAAAATGATAATATAGAAAAGGTTCACTTACAATTTTTTAAAAGAATACTGGGTGTCAGAATAAATAGACCAAATTGTCTAGCGTATGGAGAATTGGGTAGATACCCACTTGAAATAAACATTATGTTTCGTATGTTTTATACATTTTATAGGGAAACGGGACAGATAAAGGGGAGGTTTGGGTACGCATAAACCTGTTTAACCCTACCGCTGGCTTTTGCTGGTGCCGGTACTAAGTCCGGCTGTCCCGATTGAAAGTGGTCGCTGGAATAACATTAGAAGAGAGAATAGGATGTGTACAAAATGTTCTTATAATGTTCTAGGTGATGAATATCACTACCTTTTTACATGTGATAATGAACAAATTCAGTCTCTTCGAAACAAATATATTCCCTCTTATTATTGTCGCCAAAGTAGTATAGAAAACATAGGTAATCATCGATTACAGAGTTCGCCTCGTTATGGCACTTTGTCACAGTAACAAAATCTTGACTTGATGTTGACATCACATTTGCATGCCTAAGCAAGGTTACATGATCCTACCATGTATAGTGACTGAGATCTGAACTTGCCTGAAAACTTGGATGTAAATCAATCAAGCGGAAAATATAGGTCAAAGTGACATAATTTTGTCTGGATCCTGATCTACCATCAGAGTTATATGCATATGCCAGGTTACATGATTGTACCGTGTATAGTGACTAAGATCTGAACTCGTCCTTAAAACTTGGATGTAAATCAATCAAGCATAAAATATAGGTCAAGGTGTCCTAATTTTGCCTGGATGCTGACCAACCATCAGAGATGTATGCATATGGAAGATTACATGATCCTACCATGTATAGTGACTGAGATCTGAACTCGTCCAAAAACTTGAATGTAAATCAATCAAGCGTAAAATATAGGTCTAAGTGACCTAATTTTGCCTGAATGCTGACCTTCTATCAGAGATGCATGCATATGCAAGGTTATATGATCCTACCATGTATAGTGACTGAGATCTGAACTTGGACGTAAATTTGAATGTTAGTCGTTCAAGCGGAAAACATAGGTCAAAGTGACCTAATTTTGCCTGGATGCTGACCTACCATCAGAGATGCATACATATGCAAGGTTACATGATCCTACCATGTATAGTGACTGAGATCTGAACTCGGATGTAAACTTGAATGTAAGTCAATCAAGCGTTTAAGTGACCTAATTTTGCCTGGATGCTGACCTACCATCAGAGATGCATGCATATGCAAGGTTACATGATCCTACCATGTATAGTGACTGAGATCTGAACTCGGACGTAAACTTGAATGTAAGTCGTTCAAGCGGAAAATATAGGTCAGAGAGACCCAATTTTCTTGGAGGCTGTGAGATAGCCCAAGATGCACCTGCATACAAAGTTTGATGATCCTACCATGCATAGTTGCAGAGATATATGCCCAAATGCGGACGCGGACGTAGACGTAGACGTAGACG
>MJUU01025113.1:42718-55206 GCA_002080025.1 Modiolus philippinarum
ATCTGAACTCGGACGTAAACTTGAATGTAAGTCGTTCAAGCGGAAAATATAGGTCAGAGAGACCCAATTTTCTTGGAGGCTGTGAGATAGCCCAAGATGCACCTGGATACAAAGTTTGATGATCCTACCATGCATAGTTGCAGAGATATATGCCAAAATGCGGACGCGGACGTAGACGTAGACGTAGACGCGGACGCGGACGCCGGGGGTACTCCAATAGCCCCCTAAACTTCGTTGAGGCGAACTAAAAATGGCTGGCATGTTTACCTTATGTAATACACGACTGCTCATAAGTATTAACATTTTTCTTAAAGGTCTATATAATTTATTCCAAAAGTAAGTTTTTATAAGCATTTCCATTTGTCAAAAAAAGTAGTTTATTTGCTACTGTACTTCAATGTTTTTTTTCACTGTTTTTGTATTTATCTTTGTATTTGTATTAGTTATATATTATTTATACATTTACATGTATGTATGGTTTTTTTTGTATTTCATTGTATGCTCATGTTGCACACTGTGCCTGAGTTCAAATAAAGTATTCGTATTCGTATTCGTATGCCAATCTTTCAAAATTACGTATTGTAATTTTCTCTCCTTTCAAGGTTGTGGTCATAGAGTTAGTTGTCTACCTGTATTGGGTTTGATTCGTATGTTTGTTATAGGGAAACGGGACAGATTCTGGAGGTTTTGGGTATCCATAAACCGGTTTGACCCTACCGCTGGTTTTTGCTAGTGTCAGTACTATGAGTTCCTATCGTTGTTTACGTTTGTCTTTTGTCTTGTTTGTGTTTTTCCTCTATAGTTCCCTGGCATATTGTGGCATGTGATTGTAATTTTCAGCCATTGTAGATGTTTTCTGTTGTCCCCTGATTTACATGTTACACTAAAGTTATCAATGCGGCGTTAAAATTGTGAAATAATTAATAAAAGTTTTTCCAGGCTTTTGATCTTTTAAATTATAAAAGAAACTAATAATGAAGTATTTGTTTACCGAATTATTTATATGTAAACGAAATTTAACAGAAAATGACTAAATCTTTCGAAAGAGAACTGAAATGAGTTTCTGAAGGCTTACCTTACTTATTTAACAATATAAAGAGTAACAAATATTTCAACAAAAATCCAGTCAATTTTATGTGACATTGTTTTGACTTAGCTTGACAAACAATGCTTCAATGAATTTCACACAATATATAGTGCAGCGGATAGCCGGCAAAATATTTTATTTGGTGATACAAGCATGACATTTTGCAAAAAGATTCTTTTAATCATACCAAATCAGAAAATATAATAGGCCATTCCAATTTCGACCATTTTCAAGATGGCCGCACGGTTTCAAAATGGCGTCATTTTGGCATTTTTGAAAAGATCTATTTTTTTTTCTCTTACACAAATCGGATTCCTAATGCACAGACGTTATGTTATGATGGTCTACTGTGCTCGGTATGGTTATATATATCCCATTATTCATTGCGCATGCGCCAAATTAATGGTGCCTTGTTTTCATAACAGTCAAATTTTCTTAATCATCCGAACAGTTACAGCTACAAAGAGTAGTACACGGAAGTCCTGAACGAAAGCAATTGCAGTTACCAGAACATCGAACTTTACATCCATATTTCACCAATTCCTAACATGATGCTGCCACTAGCTCCAAGAATGTCCAATGTGGAACCCAAACTCCCTCAACTTTTTCCCAACCCCAACTTAATGGTGAAGGAAGATTTTGTGCTTTTCAAAGTAACTTTCCCCATGTATGACCTGCTTGCAAGACAGACCGTTTAATATACTCAACAAGAGCTGCTCATGACGGTGGGATGTTATTATAAGAGCGTTGTCTAAGAGGTCAAGTCGAGTATCATTTACTTTGTTCGAAACGCTGGATCTATCTTACATGATAACTACAAACTCTTCAATGACTTCGATATCACTCCCTGTCAAGTTGTCAAGAGGTGTGCTAAGGCAACGGAAGGCCTCTGTCACTCTATCGAAAACATTCCAGGCTTCCAATTCCGACTTTTTTTACCTTTTCCAACAAATGCTGACACGGTATCGTAACCTGTAAAAGCACCTGTAAAAGCATGAAAAAAGGGCCCAGTGATCTAACAATGGAATGAACTGATATCCATCGCATATCATTACCCATATGTCACCATAATTCATCTAATTCCAAATCATCAAACACATACACACCTATCACAACAACATCTGCATCCGAACTAACAATGTTTACAGACTTACAACCGCCTATCGCTGCATGTTTAGCATGAAGAAACATACGTGTATCGGCTTCTTCATGACTACAAATTATCGTCAACATTGGCAACCTTATTGCATAGAACCTTTTCTTCTTTAGTTACGAAGATTGCCGTGTTTGTGTCAATAGATGAAATCTTTTCCGCTAAAAAGAGCTCTATCTCGTTTTCGTCGCATCGAAGAAACGTGTTCCATGATTTTGGTGCCCTACTGTTTCCAGCAACCTTTCGTCTGGACCCTTTGCCACGTTTTTGTTTGGTATCACCCTTTAGACTGTCCTCGCAGTACACATCGAAGACAATATCCACTCTATCAAGATTTTGTGCAATTGATGTGATTGTCGGGATGATTATGTCATTGGCATAATCATCAAAGGTCCGGCGTGATCCAAGTTGCTTTGAGTTGACGAAGGAAGCACCGTCAGTGTCCAAGGAATCAACATTTGAAGCATATTTTGGCATCTCAAGACCAGATTCTAAGATAGGCAACAACTTTGACTTGATATCTGTGTTCATATACCATTTTGTGAAAGAGAAGGTGGAAAACTCTGATTTTCATGCTAAAAAAATTCCTGAAGATCGCATTGCCTACTCTGACAGGAAATAAAAAGTCTCGAAAAAAGGTTGCAGTCATCTTTAAGATTCGCCAACTTTGACTTGGAAGTTTCAGGTTTTGCTTTTGGACTAAACATCCGAAATTTGTTCTTTTTCAGTAGTTCATAAAACCAGGACCTTCACAATCACGTATTTTCAAGAGAAACCTCTTGCATTGTTCTCCTCCTCTCTCTGCAGTTGTCAATATTTCGTCTGCAGATTCAGAGTCAACAACATCTTTTGTAGCCAAACTATATAAATCTTGCGACTCTTCTTCAAATGGATTGCCAATTTCTGATATTGTGCTCTGAAGCCTATTTACTTTTGCCAAAAAATCATTTTGTCCACCATGGGTTTCCTCATGGTGTTTTAGTTTCCTCTGTTGTACGTTCTCACACAATAATGAAAACTCATTTATCAGTCTGCTGATTTCAGGTCTCGCCACCATTCAGCGCCGTAATGCACTAGGATCTTCAGTCAAACCAACAGCACTCTATCACCTTTAACAATAGCATTGTTTTGCTCGTGGGCTTGATCTAGGGCAATTTTTGAAAATGTGTTATCGGTCTTTCTAATAGTAAAATTCCCTTTTTCGAATTCTTCGTATACATGTGGGTGCTTTGATCGCAATGCAAGCATATCCCGAAGGATAATTGGAAGCCATCGAACATAATTAATGTGATCGAGAGCAAAACAGTATGGGATAATTGATGATAATGATTCCTTGTAAAGTCTGAAATTAGACTCTCTGTATGCTCTGATGAACGAAAGAACAAGCAGTTCCAGATTAAGAATAGTACTCCAAATTTGAAACTGAAGAATCATTTTTTCTTGCTGGGAACACCACAAAAATATATCGCCTATTTCAATGTCATCAGAATTCATATTGTCAGTAGCTTCTTGATAAGACTTCCTTAGTAATCTGTACAAGCAACAGGCAGTAACTTGGTGTGCTTGTCTTGTCTAAGCTAGGTTTGTAACTGACAGAAATGATTCTGCAGTTCCAGAAGAGGCAATGTCGGCTTCGGATAATGCTGTCGTCCATCCAGTTCCTTTAAGCAAATCACTAATTACTTTGAAAGCAGCTATTTCAATATGCAAACCGCCAAACATAACAACAAACTTATCTTCACCATAATGTTCTGGCAATTCCCACTGTATTTGTTTAGCAAGAACAAACAAAGGTTGGTCAAAAGCCATTTCAAGTGTCTATCTTGGATTTAAGAATGCTGTTATCTCCTTTACTTTATCCATAGTATGCTTCATCGTCGCTACTGAATGAGTCTGTTCCTGCCAAAGTGGTAGCAGTGATGAAATGCTGATGTTGACATTTGCTCTCTTTCTGCGAATGATATGGTGACCACGAAACTGGTTCTAGATCTAATACCTCACTAGTTAAACTAACAAATTGAAACCACTCATCTATATTTGGCGGATTAGGTTTAGATTTCAAGTATGCCGGTTTAATGTTAATATATGTTTCTGGAAGTGATTGAAGAGATTTTGATTTTGGCTTCCGAGGATTGAATGGAAGCGTTCGAGAACCATTTAATGGCAAAAGATTAGAATGCTGAAAAGCAGACAAACCTGTTCCATGAAACGAAGTTGTTGCTGTTGTCAAAGAGGGATTATGGTCAATGTTATCAACAGCAGACGTCGTAAACAATCCTTTTTGCAAAATTGACGGACAGACAATACCATCTGCCTCAAATTGACTAATAACAGATTCACTCAGCTGTGATGATATTTCTAACAATCGATCATAGATTATATACAAAAACCGTGATGATTTAAAAATGCTGACTTTTCATACCGTGCATTGTAATCAGCACGTATGTCCTTTGTCTAGATTTGGCCTCCTATTTCGATATTTTTGGTAAGTCTGGGGGTATTTTTTAGACTTTTTTTCGCATTGTTGCTTTCCATGTTATTTAGTCCTAATGCTGTGGATGCAAGGATACTCCTTGAAACACGTTCACAGCAGAACGAAATTAACCTTTTATACAAATTATGTATTTTTATATGTTGATGCTACCGTTTGATGGTCCAGAGGTCCCCAAGTAATCACCAAGTCAGTAGTTAGACATGATTTATATAACATTACATAACATAATTAAATCTCTTAAAATACTGAGGTTTTATTCCGTGTATTGCACTCCTCGGCTGTCAGGAAACTGTATTTGGCCTCATATTTCGATAATTTGAAAATAAATACTTCTTTCAGACGTTTTTTAAATAGGGTTTCTCCATATTATTTGATTCCAAAGTTTCTGATGAGAGAACTGTACAGCATAACAAAATTAACCGCTATGCAAATTGATTATTTTTGGTGAAGATCGATCAAAATCGAATAACCATATTTTGGGCTTTTGTTCTTGTTGATGTTTCACGACCAAAACTCTCTATTAAAGCATCAAATGTTCTTAAACGTGACTTCGGATCTTGCTGATATATAAGACCACAACAGGAATGACATATTTTATTTCCAACTGCCTCTTATTTTATATATTTATTTGTTTCATTATTGTTTTCAATTTTGTCTTCAGATAATTTGCTACTCTTACCTCAGTATATTTTATCTATTAGTCCATGTATTGTAAACATTAGTGTATAGTATCGCACGGACCAAACAAAATAGAAATTCATTTCATGGTAATACCCATAAATAACAAAATACCGAAGTTACGGAAAATTTAGTTTGTGCATATGCGCATTTCGACAACTTATGTATTAGGAACTTTACTATCTTCCGAGTATCGATTGAATTATTATCTATTACACAATTAATAGATGAAATATTTTCACAAAAATTAAGCCGTTTACTCATATTTAATAGCAAAAGTTTTATTACAATAGTCTGGATCTATCCAGTACATAGCATCACGAATTTCCCCTTTCCCCTTTTTTGCATCTGTATTCGTTTTCCGATGTATATGGCATTGATGATAAACAAAATATAAACAGTCCGTTATTACTCGTCTGATATGCTATGTAATGTTTTGCACTATTTCTACATATTTCACGGTGATTGTCATTTCGCTATTGGATTTCGGCATGTCCGGTTTATACCACAATCTATGTTATTTCTGAACAAAAGATATATGGAACATGAGTTCGTTTACAAAGTGATGAAACAGAAAATATGTCAAGGAGTCAGAAGTGAAATATTAAAACTGAAGCATATACAATTTAATTTCGCACACACTCCTCCATAAAGTGTACGGAAAATAATATTAGCTACAAAGGATTAGAACTTCCTCTAGTATTCATTATTTATATTGCAATTTTCCTGCCAAGACATCGTTCTTTTTATAACGATATATATAAGATTAGCAGCTAATTTTCAGCTTGGTTACAAATTAACAATATTACTAAAGAAGCAAAAACATTGCTTTTCTTGTATCCATGGGCTAAACAAGGGCGGAATAACTAGATTTTGCTAATTATGGAAAGCCAATCTTCTCTTATTCAATAAATGGGACTTACTTTTACATCTAATATTATAAAGTGCGTAGTAAGTCTAAATAATAGAGACATCAATATTTACTTAAGGAAAATATATAGAGATACAAAAGATCAATTCTTTGGCTGTCTTCGTGCCCTTGAATTTCAGAAAATACAAATTAAGATCGATTATGATGTCATCAAATGGGCCATTTTTTTACATTGTATATGTACTTTTATGGGCAGTTAGTCACTTTGTACCTACATGTCAAAATTCCATCCCTTGAGGCTGTTATATTGGATATGACGATAAGTACTAGTAGAGTGGTTGGACGGGCGTAATGATATCAAACGATTACTAATTATACAAAGTAACAAAACCAGCGTAATATGCTTGCAAGACGGTTCGAAATCCCAGTCCATCTACAAAACATCTCTTAAGAAAAGAACCAAAGGAAGACAACACGAAACCAAAACAAATAGAAGTAGGGCGTTTAAGTAGGGTCATGTGCTCTTGAGGAGTATCCACACATCCTTAATGAAATAAAAAAATTCAAATTATTTTGAGTATAATGATCGATTGAAGTAACAGATCGAGAACAGAAATCATAAAACCCTGTACAAATACGTCAGCCAGGATTTTTGTAATGATAATTGAATAAAGGCCAACAATCTTATTATGACTATCATGATACCGATTCCCGAGTCTACAGCATTGGTAGTTCATTTCCTCGATTTATGACCAATTAATTGTGACTATTATACAAGTGTACAAGAGAAGTCTTCAACATTGGTATTAATAAAGGTCAAACAAATTTATTGATAGTATAATACAAGTTTTGAAGAATTCATCAACAGTTGTTGTAAGAGCCAGTGTAAGAATGTGTTGTGCAATCAACTACGATATGAACATACGCCATAAAGTATACAGTTTCCCATGAAAAGCATCAACAGTTTATATTTTCTATATATTTCCGGGGTTCTATACAAGAAGAATAGAGGCACAGTTCACTCTGTATTTGTGGTGGATCCATGTGTGGACCCGTTGCCATAGGAACACGAAGTGTTGCCGATACCTCCGTAATACCATTTACTCTACCCTAACCCCAGCCCGTGCCGTTGCGGCGGACCGTTGCCATATGTATAAGGGTGTCTTCTATCTGGTCTCCGTTCATATAGGGGAGATAACTCTTGTATGTAAAAAACCCACTCTGCATTTGTAGGGGCTTGTGACCCTTAATGTTAAACATATTAACATATGGTTATACATATTTTTACATAAGCTGCATAATTTTTTTTTTTTAATTTTTTTGAGGGGGGGGGGTCCAACTGCCGGTTTGTGACGTCATCAGAACGTTGCTTTTGACTTAAGCCTTATTTGAAGTCCTTAACAACCATATTAACCGGAAGATGTGTTTAATCAACAAAAGACTAAACACGGATGTTGTGAAGACGTATTGTGTGCGCAATCGGAAGTGGGTCTTTATTTCCCATATATCGCCATTTTTATTGGAAATGATGTGATGAATCGAAGTAGCATCCCGTAAGGATGCTGTATAACAGTTTAACATTAACCATGTGCATCCGGGAGTGGAAAAATGATATTTTTCTTATTTAAATTAATTTTAATTCGTTTTTTTTTTCGTTTAATTTTATCTTTTTCTAACAATTTCATCGCTATTTCTATGGTCTTTCTATGATCTAACCCTAACCCTATAACTATAACTGTACAGCTATAGGCTGAGGGTAGGAAACTCGTTGCAAAATGTTGCCAGCCCTGAATTCAATATCTTAAAATAATTGATATATAGCTAAACAAATTTTTGAAAATATTAGCCTGCCCTGCTGAAAATTAGCCTGCCTCGGGCAGGCGAGCTGGCTGCTTTTTCGAACTCTGATAGGCTGTATTAACTTATTTATAGGGGAGATAACTCTTGGTAGTTCTTGTATGCGTTTTTTAAAAGCCACTCTGCATTTATCCGGGTTTGTGACTGGCTATCCCGAAGGATAGGCTGCATTCTCTTTTTAAATTCCTCATTCAATCTCCCCCTTTTTTTTTTGGTTCTCTGCCATCCACATTTGGGAAACCATTTTGCGTGTTCCTCCAATGGATCGTCGTGTTCTTCCCAATCATGCAGAATTCCTCCACAATTAAAACATTGTACTTTAACATCTTGGATTAAATGAAATAGTCCAGCCTTTGCAAGGTCTGATGGTCGTTGTATCAGTTGTACCGGCTATCCGATGTAAGATTCTAGTCTGACACTCTATTTATTTTGGGCACGTAATGTCAGGTGTTTCTGCGGGAGTTCTTGGTATAAATCCATGTTTTTTGTAAACATTCTTGAATAAAGGCACATTCTGGAAATGTCTATGGTGTTCCATGTGTAACACGTCTTCAGCTCTCCAGCCACCCAATATTCCACCACACTATGTGCACAGACATTTGTCTTCTATACCGATATAAATATAAATTATCTTAGATGAGATCCAAGGATTGTACATCATTTGACGTCCACGTTTTGAAGGTATCTAGGCATAAATCGAAATTTTCTCTCAGAGGTTTCAATCACTCCAACGCGCTTTCAGGGATGCAGTCCATCTGTATTCCATGTAATCTGTCTCATTCACTGCTTAAATGCCAGATGTGAAACTTCCACTGCTTTCTCATTCCCAATTGTAATCACAAATGGTCAGCAAAATGGCAGTCTGGCGACTGAGGAAGCATGTCGTTTGCGCCTTTATATAATCCATTTAGGCGTTTTTTCTATTAGGTCCGCGTTCATAGTTTGGTAAGAGAGATAACTCGTTATTTCCTAATGCTGTCCTTGTTCATTGCAATCAAGATTATACAACCCATGACTATATTCTAACAGTGCTCGCGTGCTCATTTCACTATATTGCTGCTGCTGCGCCGCCAGATATGAGGTATAACTGCTGCTGCTGCGCTGCTGCTGCTGGGTGGTGGTGAAATAAAATTAGAAAAAGACCAATTGTTTGACACAAACACGATATCATTATTTTGACTGTGAAAGGGTCACTCTGCATTTCCCAGGCTTCTGACTGAGTATAGCTGTATAGTTATAGCTGCATTACCCTTTTCCTCCCATCCCATATGTCAGTGATTTATTTTTTACATCGAGTCGTTGCTGTCTTCAGTCGATCGTGGGTCAAAAGCATTCAATACTCCATCAAACAGATACTGCGTTTTCTACAGCATACTTCAAGGCCTCTCTAGTATCGTAGTCCTCTTCTTCTTTCAAACTTTGGACCGTTTTCTTGATTTTTCTTTGGACTTTCCGCATATCCTCCATCCAGAATACACTATTGAGATTAGCATTTTTCATCGTTTCCCTGTATTCCAGAACATTGATTTATATCCAAGTTTTCGTGCCTTATCCTCGTCATGTCCGGCGTCTGTATACTTTTCCACCCTTTCTTCGTATTCGGACTGATTTACATTAGTGACTTTGTTTACTTTAATATTCCATGGTGATTCCCAGTCTGAGTCTTCTTCATCAGATCTTTCATCGGTGGTATACTGAGATTCTTCACTAACATGACTATCTTCGGACATGTTAGAGTCCGTTTCCATATCCTATTGTTTGTCCATCTCTTGCTCTGTATTATGACGCGATTGCTTGTGACGCAGAAGATTGTACTGTCTATTAGAATGATAAATAGAGTTATCACAGTGATACATTCCACACATATGCTTACACGACTCACGAGTATATTTTTGTCAGTGCTCGCGTGCTCATGTCACTATATTGCTGCTGCTGCGCCAGATACGAGGTATAATTGCTGCTTCTGATATTGATAATGACGTCATATCACTATATTGCTGCTGTTGCTGGTGATGGTGGTTGTGGTGGTGTAAATTCCGAAAAATAGATTGTCTTATTATGGAAATCAACCCATCAGAAACCTTCTTACAAAATGAGCTGACCAATCATTGTCATCGATGCAAAAAACCCTTACCCTAACCATATTCTATCCCTAACCATGCTTTTACTAATAAGTGTTCTGTCTCTAAGCATTTCCATGTATTTCTCTTATGTTACAGATAGAACACGGATACCTCGTATCTGGCACAGCAGCAGTTATATAGTGAAATGAGCATGCGAGCACTGACAAATATATACTGTAAACGTATTAATTTTCGCAGATGCCTATTTTCGCGGTTTATGAAAGATTGACATATTTGCAGGTATCAATTTTCACGGTTTTCAATGTTAAATAGCCTTTTTCTACACAAAAAGTTATTTTCACGGGTACTATTTTTCGCGTTCCAGAGCCAATCGCGAAAATAGCGAAAATTAGTACACCGCGAAAATTAATACGTTTACAGTAATCTTGAGTTGTGTGAGCATACTCGTGAAGCTGAAGTATATGAAGCTTCGTTAATTAAAGTTTCCTCATTCGTTCAACGAATCTCAAGGGATGAAGACCTGGAATGTAACACTGTAATTATCATTCTTATAGACAGTTCAATCTTCTGCATAATACAGAGCAAGAGATGGACAAACAAAAGGATATGGAAATGGACTCTAACATGTCATGTTATTGAAGAATCTGAGTATACCACCGATGAAAGATCTGATGAAGAAGACTCAGACTGGGAATCTCCATGGAATATTAGAGTAAACAAAGACACTAATGCAAGTCAGTCCGAATACGAAGAAAAGGTGGAAAAGTATACAGACGCCGGACATGAGGAGTATAAGGCACGAACACTTGGAAATAAAAATGGTCCCGGAATACAGGGAAACGATGAAAAATGCTTATCTCAATAGTGTATTCTGGATGGAGATGTGCGGAAAGACCCAGTGCATAGAAAAATCAAGAAACGGTCCAAAGTTTGAAAGAAGAAGAGGACTACGATACTAGAGAGGCCTGGAAGTATGCTGTAGAAATAAAGACAGTATCTGTTTAATGGAGTATTGAATGATTTTGACCCACCATCGACTGAAGACAGCAACGAATCCATGTAAAAGATAAATCAATGACGTATGGGATGGGAGGAAAGGGGTAATGCAGCCTATAACTATACAGTTATAGCCAGTCAGAAGCCTTGGAAAATGCAGAGTGACCCCTTCACAGTCAAAATAATCATATCATGTTTGTGTCTTTTTCATATTTTATCTCACCACCACCCAGCAGCAGTTCTACCTTATTTCTGGCGCAGCAGCAGCAGCAGTTATACCTCATTTCTGGCGCAGCAGCAGCAATATAGTGAAATGTTAGAGCACTGTTAGAATATACTCATGGGTTGTATAAACTTGATTGTAATAAAACAAGAACAGCCTTAGATACACTGAAAACGTGGACGTCAAATGATTTACATCCTTGGATCTCACCCAAGACTATTTTTATTATATTGGTGTAGAAGACAAATGTCAGTACACACAGTGTGGTGGGGTATTGGGTGGCTGGAGAGCTGAAGACGTGGTACACATGCAACACCATAGACATTTTCCAGAACGTCCCATAATTCAAGAATGTTTACAAACTATGGATTTATACCGAGACCTCCCACAGAAACACCTGACATAACGTGCCCAAAATACATAGAGTATGCCAATGAATCAGTCAGACTAGAATCTTACATCGGATGGCCGATACAAATGAAACAACGACCATCGGACCTTGCAAAGGCTGGACTATGTCATGTAAACCAAGGTGATAAAGTACAATGTTTTTATTGTGGGAGAATTCTGCATGACCGGAAAGAAAACGACTATCCATTGGAGGAACGCGCAAAATGGTTTTCCAAATGTGGATGGCAGAGAACCAAAAAAGGGGAGAATGAATGATAAACTGTAATTGTTAGTTGCAAAAAAGATGAAAATAAAAAAAAGTGAATGCTGCCTATCCTTCGGGATAGCCGATCACAATCCCGGATAAATGCAGAGTGCCTTTTAAAAAATACAAGAACGGTTTGACGGTTTGTTTTTTGTAGTTTTTTCTCACTTGGTTTGCTTTTTTGGGGGGCAATTCTGTGTGTGTGTGTGGGGGGGGTGGATGTGTGTGTGTGCTTTATTGCTTTTAATAGCAGCAATTCAATACAGTTTTAATATTTATTTTACCCAACCCGAAAAAAATTAGCATCTACCAATAACAATATTTCATATTTTGGAATATCGATCATTCAGCTTTTGGTAAAATTGGTGTTCAAAAAACGTTGTGTGTGTG
>MJUU01025113.1:62888-76475 GCA_002080025.1 Modiolus philippinarum
TTTTTTTTTTTTTTTTTTTTGAGGGCACTTTCTCACCCTCGTTTTTACGGAATGTTGATAAAAAATGTCAAAAACTGATAAAATAAATCAAGAAAAACAGGGACGTAACTTTCATTCTTTACGTAATAGGGGATATTAACAGGTTATCCTTCATGATTCCGTTAAAATGGGATCCAATCACCTGAAGATTTTACAGTTATACTGGCCTCCGTCACTGATACTGCCGATGTCTACTTAAATCAATGATGATTCATTACCAAATCCCCCGGGAAGTTTTGATTTTGATTATTATTCCATAGTGCGACAGTGTTTCACCAGCGGGGCAGTTTAGCGGCGAGCACTCCTTGACCCATGTTTTGTCTTATTTGTTCCTTTTCAAGATTATAGGTCTACCTGTATTGGGTTTCATATGTATGTTTATTATACTATAGGGAAACGGGAAATAGAAAGAGGAGGTTTGGGTACCCATAAACCGGTCTAACCCGGTAACAAGTCCGACTATCCCGAGTTCTTATCGTTGTCTATGTTTGTCTTTTGTCATGTTGCAGTTCGCTGGTGGACTGTGACATGTGATTGTAATGTTAGGCCATTTTAATTGTTCCTGTTATCTTTTCTTCATTAATTTCATGTTAAGCTTTTGCGATTACGTCATTTTCTCAAAAACTATAAGTGGCACGTTAATGATATTTGGTATAAAATTGAGTAGTACATGACAATTTCATGGTCCTATGAATATGTTAAGTTTTCTGCTTAGTTTAGTTTATCAGTAATTATAAGTGGTAGGTCAATGACATATGGTATGTAAGTTGGTCTTAGGTAGTACACGACAGTCTGTCAGATGGCTTTTGTCCTTGACCTCAATTTCACGGTCTAATGAGCATGTTAAGTTTTTGCGATTAGGTCATTTTCTCAGTAACCATAAGTGGTAGGTCAATGATATTTAGTATATAGATTGGTCTTTGGTAGTACATTATAGTCTACCATTGGCTTTCGTCTGTGACCTCAAGATCACGGCCCAATGAACATGCTAAGTTTTTGTGCTTAGTTTAGTTTCTCAGTAACTTTTAGTGGTTGGTCAATGATATATGGTATTTAGGATTGACCTCAATTTCATGGTCTAGTGAGTATGTTAAATTTTTATGATTAGGTCATTTTCTCAGTAACTGTAAGTGGTGGGTCAATGATAGTTTGAATATAGGTTGGTCTTTGGTAGTATATGACAGACTGCTATATTGCTTTTGTCTATGACCACAATTTCACGGTCTAGTGATCATGTTAGGTTTCCCAGTATCTATTAAAGTCAGGTCAATAATGTTTGGTATGTGGGATTGTCTTATATGGAACATGACAGCCTGCTATTTGGCTTTAGTCCTTGACCTCAATTTCACGGTCTAGTGAACATGTTTGGTTTTCAGTATCTATGAGTGGTAGGTCACTGATATTTGGCATTTTAGTTTTGGGTGATACATGACAGTCTGCTATATTGCTTTTGTAGGTTACCCTATTTTTTTTAAGTTTTCTAATTTAGTCAGTTTGAGTTTTCACATCAATTCTGCCACCAAGTAGGGGCAGGCGAGACATCAATTTGGGTCCACACTTGTTTACTTAGTACTGAGATGCACATTATAATTTCTTTCACTGTCTATTACCTTGCAATACACATAAGTTGTTGAGTTGCTACCGATAGTACTGCAATGGAAAGGAGGGGGTAGTTTTTGACCTTTGAAATTTGGCTCTTGACAATTCTGGTCGGTAATTTTGTTATTACCTTCATTTGCATATTTGTGGTATCTTAAATAACAGTATATGGTTCTCTACTTTTCCTCGCCGTCATCAGCAATCCTAAAGACTCAGTAACATCCTCGAGTCATTAAAACAGTTGTGATCAAGATCAACTACAACAAGACCTGTGCCGACTACAAAAATGGAAACATACGTAGCAGATATATCCATTAGTGCAGGCAAGTGCATTATACCATCCACATAACTAAACAAACAACAAACTGTTTATACAACTATAAGCTCCATAACCATGTCCTTCGGGAAATAAATTTTGACATCAAGTATCTAGGAGACACCGATAGTAATGATCTTAAATGGGCTAAAGCGAAACGTACAATCGGCTTTCTGAGACGTAACATACACTCATATCAACTTGACTTTAATTCTTCAAGTTACCTACCATAGAATATGTAGTTTGCGACTCATAAAAGCGGAATCCGATTAACCAGCTAGATGGTATCCCAAGATATAAAACAACTTCCACGCCAATGAACAAGAGTCTTTTACATCCAAGATCAACCGTTTCGTGGGAATCACTTAGTTGAAAAACCCATCTCACGCATCTTATTAGCAGAAGACACAAGAACAATCTTTTACTCTTGAGTAAAACAAAATACATATAGCATGATGGTAGTTTTAAAGGTCGAGACAGAAAAAACCGCCTTATCGCGGCGAGTCCGATGGGACAAGCTGTGATACTAGTGATATTTTCTGTCTAGACCTTCAAAACTACCATTATTGTTTTTATCGGCAACGTCACAACAGTCATGGCGTCATATTCGTGACATCATTGCCTGATATTTTCTTGTATCAGGTCAGCATGGATCAGTCAGTAAGATCAAGGAGAAAAATGTACATACCGATATTGCCGATTTAAAAACAATACAAACCTGAGTCTATACCTCTACTTACACAATATCCTTACAGGACCTAAAGGGGAGGCTATTAATGTAAACTGTAAACATTCTTATATAGTTTAGTCCAAATATTTGTTTTCAACACCCTGAACCAAGTTTTCTTGTAAAAAGACAGTCCTTCGGTTTTTTTTTATCAATGTAAACTGTAAACATTCTTATATAGATAAGTCAAAATATTTGTTTTTAATACCCTGAACCAAGTTTTATTGTAGAAAGACAGTCCATCGGTTTTTTTTTATCAAAATATCTCTTGAGCATACTTTTCATGATAATCTGATTTTTTTGTCAGGTCCGTGATACAGAATTAAATTGGTATTACATGAAATGAAGTAGTTGGTTTCTGTCATGCATTTCTAGAGATATTAGATATAGGGGTCCCGAAAATGGTCAATTTAAATCGACATAAACAACTATAATTTTTTCAATGCCATAGACAACTTAAACAAGAAACATTGGTTAAGTGATAAAGATTTATCAGAATTTAAGTGCACTCTTACATTGTATGTACACAAGTTAAGAATTACAAAAAAATGGAATACAGGCGAACTGTCGAAACAGGTAGGTGTGTAGATGTGTTAATTATGGAAATTTATGAAAACAATTTGACATAAGGACGGGAAACGAAAACAAGGTAGGCGTACTGAGGTGCTAATTATTGGCATGACATAGCAACATGAACTGTACTTTACACGAGTTGTACTTCGAGGAAAACCATATAAGGACAGGCCATGGTCTAAAACGAATCTATTGACAACAAGTAGTCAGATGTTTCTGGCATTACTTTCCAACAGAAAACTGTTACCTTACTACTTATATTTAACTCATATATAAACGACATTAAAATTCTATTTGATCTTATAAAAATGACAATTTAACACCACTACAGTAATTATAGTTTTGTATCCAACATTTTCAACTACAAGATCGGGAATTTCAATTAAAATGGTTTAACAGAGATTGGTTATTCTCCAACCTCTGGACTTTATTATTCTACAATCAACTTGTGACAGGGGGAAATCGTTTCTACGAAGGAACTAGAAATGTCCGAAATATTGATTATTTTAAAAATTAAAAATCTAATTGGAAATACAATTTTACTCCTTGAAACACGTGTACAGCATAACGAAATTTACTGTTTTTATGCAAAATCGGTATTTGATAGTAGTCTCGCACACTTGCAGGTCCAGGTGTCAGAAATACAAGTGGAGGTCGTATGGAGGAGACAGAAAGATTATGTTTAAAAAGTCAGATCATTAATTTACAAAATGAGGACAACGATGATACGACGGGCATAAAAAAGGCCATAGCATTTTCTTGCATCTATATCAGTCAGTCAGAGACCTCATGACGACTTTAACCTGAATTATCTTCTTTCTTGCTAACTCATGACAGTGATTAACAACACATGACTAGATAAAAGGAAACTAAAATGGATCGAATTTCTCGAACAAAATTGTGGTGACATGGATCAAAGTGGCTGAGGAGGAGTCGTTAGCGAATCCTGTCCAGTCTTTTTTAAAATCTAAATGGTACTTGAATACGACGTTTGTCAATGAATTTGACCAAAGCCGGGGACCAAAGACCGTGTTTCATAAACTATCATTTTCCGTTATATTGATATTTAACGTGGTGAAGAATGAAATAGTTGGTCTCTATCTTCAATTAGGTTGCCGCAGTATGTATATGATGCATTCAATTTAATCGCACCCAAACAAGAGCAAAATTTGAATCGACATAAACAATTATGAATTTTTAAATATACGTAGACGACTAAATTAAGAAATAAAGAATAATCAAAATTATAGTTCACAAACTATTTGGTATGTACACAAATTAAGAATAATAAAAACAGATTGGATGCAGACGAACTATCAAAACCAGATAGGTGTGTAGATATGTTTATCACGGAAATTTATGCAAACAATTTACATAAAGGATGGGCAATGTACACAAGGTACGCAATGTAGGCGTAATGAGGTGTTAATTACTGGTATGACACTTCAGCTGGAACTGTAAACAACTGAACTGGACTTTACATGTGTTAAACTTAATTGAAAACATATACGGGCATTCGATGGTCGAAAGCGAATTTACATGCAATATGTAGGCAGATGATGCCGCCGGTATCTTTCTACTTGAATACCTCCGCGTTGCTGGCCTCTTTTATGTTCCTGTTTTAACAATGTTCACATTCTAATTTATTCAATCAAAATATGCCTTTAATTTTCAGACAATTCAACACCACTTAGATAGTCTTCCGTAAACCAATGGCACCCAACACTAAGGAATTGCCGGACTTCGATATGCATGACTTTAAAGGAGATTGGAAAGTATTACCCACTCACTGTTTTTAATNTATATATATATATATATATATATATATATATATGAGATTGGAACTATTTTACATCCCTTTGGTCTCCAACAGAGATGGCGTGGGCAGTGTAATCTGTCTGTAATATCTGTGCATTCGAAGAACAGCCAAATCCCTCGGTGGGAAGGCAATCTCGATATTCATTTCTCTAATTCTAACCCCGTTGGTTTCCTACAATAGACCGTAATATTTTAATTTTTAGGCCCTGCATTAGCGTAAATATTCGCAAATCCAGGGAGATGAACAAGTTTCCACGTGGACTGAATTTATAGACAGTATATATATATATATACAGTCAACATATTACAGGGAAACAAAACCATTTCTACTAAGTAATTTGGGAATTCATTATCGGAGTTTCCGAAATACCGATTCAATAAAAAAAATCAGATAAGAATCACAATGTTAAAGAGTAGGATCATGTGTCAAACAAAAGCAAGTGGTGGTCACATGGATTGTATAGCAAAACCAATTACAAAGTCAGTATAGGAATTTACATGTTGAAGGTATACAATAATAAGTCATACAATGGAAACTGAAAAAAATCAGAGCCTTTCCGTGAATCATAATAGTCTTTTGATTTATTTACAAAAACAGGATAACAGTAAACACCCACTATGGCCTGGAACCATAATCACATGCCACAATTTAGAAGCGAACTGCACTAGAAAAACAATAATGAAAACGAGAGACTAGTAACAGTTGGTCAAAATTGCTCTCGACTTCAACATAAATGACTTTCCGTATGAACTCATGTCAGTTAACAACATAATTTGAAATGGATTTTTTTTTCCACTTCAGCCTATCGCACAGAAGCAACTAAATTAACCAAAAACTTAAGTTACTATTGTAAATTTAATCTCTGCATGTGACCATTCCGATATTTGGCCTCTTCAGTGCAGACATGGCTGCTAAGGAGGCTCGTTAGCAAAACCTGTCCAACCTGCCCTAAAAGAAGTAACTGTCACTTTCCAATAGGAGACATAATGCTTAGCCCAGCAACCAGTGGAAAGCAGCACGGGAAGTGGCCGTTACCAAAGATACTATTACAAAGACAAAGACACCACGGCTTGCATCTTTATGTAAAAACCAGCAGCCATGCACGGTCTCAACTGGTCATTGAAGAAAATCAGTGATATTGCCATTTAAACTCTAAATCTATCCCGTGGTAAACAACAGGTAACGCCATGCATTTATAGACAGATTTTTTCAATTGTCTGTCATAGATAAGATAAGACCACCAGATGGAGTAGTTGTTGATCCGCCATTACTGTGGTTAAAGTTAGACCACAATTAAATACACTATATGTCTATCTTACATCTTTTCCAAATATTTTCTTACAAGCATATTTTAGGCCTTAAATTTCCTTATACACCTTTAATAACATCCGGTCCAGGTAAAACCTGGAAAGCAAGACATATGTTGACCGGCATTTTAGACTGGCATTTGGAGTTAAACTATAGAGGGGTCAGAATTTGGAGCATATATGCAAATTCATGGCAAATTACACCCCTTTTCAGACGCATGCTACTGCCAAATAAAATAAGATTCTTCCACAAAAAAAATATTTCTGTAAACTTCCAAGTATATACTTTAATTTTACTACAAAGTATTAAGACTTCATTATCAAACAAACAATACCATTATTATTTTTTCAAAAATACTCCTTGTTATTAAGGCACTACATTAGACTGCCCTGAAACCGGATGTAGAATTTGTGGTCTATGTCCTATCAAAGGGGCAAATTTCAATAGATTTGAATAAAATTTTAACAATTTACTAGTATATGTGTTAGTAACATTATATCAGTGTTGAGTGCATTCACTTCAAAAACAAGCAAGAACGGGCATTTAACATAGGCATAGGGTTCTACAACTACAAAGTTCACTTTTAAGACCATGTTTAATTTCAACTACAAGAATTTACTTCCAAATATTTCTTATTGATTTATCTTCTCTGCAATTTTTCTATTATGATTGAATTTCTTACATTCAAATTACAAGTTTTTAACACTTTAAAAAAAAAAATCTTGAAAAAAAATATTTTTTATGATTTTTTTAAATAAACATACACTTTACCATTGCAAAATGGGCATAAAAGGGCAAATTGTAAGAAAATCAAAAGTCTAAGATTGTCAAATTTCATGTTAAAATTAGAGGAACATGTAATCTCTCAGTTTCAGTAACCTTAGACCAAACCTAAATTGAAATCTATAAATAACTTATGAATTAATCACACAGGGGATTGTCTATTTATGAATTGCACAAGAATTGGTAAATGGTAATCAAATGAGTAATAAGAATTAAATATTCTGACTGTTGTTTCTAATTTTAATGATATGATGTAATTAACACTTTCCTTATAAAATGAGACTCGTTCCTAGTAAAAATTCATAAAAAGTTGAAAAAACAACATGGGAAAGTTAAAAAATAGAAAGAAAACACAGTTTAAAAAATGCAATATTCCAGATAATAAAGGCAAGAAAATTCCTGAAATGGACATAAAAGACTCTGTAACAGTGTTAAAATGGAAAAAAAAATTGCTCCAGAACATTATTCCATGGTTACAAAGCACAGCACTGATGAACAATCTGTTCATGCTCCAGACACAGAGGGAACCCCTAGCAGAACAAGGTTTCTACGTCCGATCAAAGAAATAAAGTCCGAGCTTATTTCACCACCAAATAAGATTCAACAAAAGAAACAGATTCTCAATGGCACTGAAGGAATGCGAACAAATGATAATGATAAGATGGTTGATATGTGGAATGATGTATTTAGCTGCCATAGTACCCAAGAATCTCCATGTGAAGGACTATCTGCCACAATATTTGAGAATAAAAAGTAGGGATCTGCATGGAAATACAAGTTCAGGTGTAAAAACTGTGACTTTATATCAAAAGAGTACAAAGCATATGAAGAAATGAACACGGACAAACCTGGACCTAATCCTGCTGCTATAAATTATGACCTTGCAGTGGGAATGCAGGTCACTCCAATGTGAATTAAAAGAACTCGAGTGCTGTTAAATAGCATGAACATTCCAGCACCTGCAAAAAGTAGTCTCCAAAGAACAATGAATAAGATATCTGAGTATACACACGACTTGAATAAAGCAGATATGAAAGAAAAAATAAACTTGGTGAAGAAAGTAAATGCAGACAGAGGGAATGACGCAAATGTTTTTAACATCGCAGTTGATGGCCGTTACAATACAACAACTATTGCAAGTCGAAAAAAGCCTGGACAGAATGCATCTCAAGTAATTGGCATTGCTGCAGAAACAGTAACTGACAAACAATACATTATAGCATCATATTATCAAAATCAATTATGCTGGACTGGTGCATGGCTCAAGGGAAAGGGATTTAATGTAGAATGTCCTGGTGGACATGAAGGGTGCACAGCTAATATTTCTCCATTTTCACCCTTGTCAGAAGAAACAGTTGGTTATGAAATTGGCAAACAGTTGATTCTTGATGATGTTTTAGTCAAATATGTGACAACTGATGGAGATAGCAGGTCGAGCCATGGTATTGCTAAAGCAATGAAACTACTCGATCCACTATGGAAATGTGAACGGTTAGCTGACCCAACACATCTCGCACAATCTCAGTTCCCACAGAGTCAGCGTGCATCACTCAGCGAGGAAATGTTTCCTGGACGCACTAGAGAACTGAGAAAAAATGTCCATAAAACTTTTAGTAAGGACATAAAAGCTGGATGTAGGGGCATTTTTAAAGCTCTAATGAATGAATATAATGGCGATGTTGGTGAAATTAGGAAACACTTACCAAATGTATTAAAGGCTACATTAAATGCTACTCTGGAGACTGTTCTATGTGTCGACGTTATTCTATGGTTTGCAGTGGTGGAGTTCTTAAGAACTGGTGGTACCGATCAATCTTTCTGGGACCAAATCAAATTACACACCTAAATAAGAAATATTCACTTGATATTCTATGTCCAGATGTAACCTTAAATTGGTCACATTCAAATTTTAAGTTACTTGGCATAGATTTTTCTCTAAATTTAGCTGGCATGGTAGACTTAAATTTTCAAAAGAAAATTAAAGAGGTAACTAATATTTTGAAGAGTTTGCAACATAGAAAGCTCACTCTTTTAGGCAAAGTAACAGTCATTAAGACGTTAGCATTACCTAAACTTGTTCATTTGTTTACATCTCTTCCAGATTTAAAAACATCTATGGTAAATGATTTAAATAAATTGTTTTTTAATTTAATATGGGATGGTAAGCCAGAAAAGATAAAAAGAGATACATTGGTTGCTGATTATTTAGATGGAGGTTTAAGGATGGTCCATATTGAATCTTTTTCCTCTTATTTAAAAATGAGCTGGGTGAAAAGAATTTTATCTGATTTTTCTGTGGGTACATGGCAACAAATTGTTTTATCAGAGTTGAAAGGTTATGGAAGAGAGCGTGCATTTATGTTACAAAAAGAAAAGATTTTTTAAATAATAAATATAATTAGTAATCCATTCTGGAAAGATGTTTTTAAAAGTTTACATGATACAAAATCTGATACAAAGGAGACGATGCCTGATGTTTTATCCTTTGATATATTAAATTTTGATAATATTGATGATTTTCCTTTTTTTTATCAAATGGGAAGAAAAGGGCATCAAAACCTTAAATGATTTAATTTGTAAACAGAGGAAAGAGTTTTATACCTTAGATGGGATTAGACTTAAGTGTCAAACAAACAATTTTGTAAAATATTACAGTCTTATTTCAGGAATACCAAGGGTAACCAGAGATTTTATTAGGACAAATGGGGATGATTTTAACTTTCATACCTTTCAACCACATAATGAATTTTTACAAAAGCTTCTCTCTAACAAATCTTTTAAATATATATACAATAATTTGATTAAGAAAGTTTTTGTTCATCCATCTCAAAAAAAATTCTAGCATGGGAGGAAACACTCAATTGTGAGATTGATATATGGAGTAACTATTTTTATATTGTTAAAAAATGTTGTAATGATCTATATTCAAAAACTTTTCAATATAAATTGCTTTATCGTATAATTCCAACCAATACTTTTCTTTATAAAATCCATAAAAAAGATACAAAATTATGTTCTTTTTGTGGAACTGAAGATGAAACAATTGAACATCTATTTTTTGACTGTGTGATTTCATATAACCTTTGGTGTGAGTTTTTCCAGTGCCTGAATGCTTTCTATGTTAATGCTAAATTAGAGAAAAAACAAGTATTGCTGGGATTTGAAGATGAATCACATCTTCTTAACCTGCTTATTATAATTGCAAAAAATTATTTATTTAAATGTAAACTTGATGGAAAAATTCCAAATCTTTTTGGTCTGAAAACAAAAATTATTCGATATAAGGCTCTAGAAGCATATGTAAGTACACAAAATAATACTTTTATGAAAACAGAAAAATTTTGGGCCCCTCTTCAGCAAATATTTGTGTAAGCAACTACATATATGTGTTTTTTATGTTTTGTTTTTCTCGATTTCTCAAATGGAGTGAGTCTTTAAATAATGTATCTAGAATTGAAATGAAAATTGGAATGAAAGTGAGTATGTATGAATGAATGTGATTACTGTTTTCCATATACATTCACATATATTAATTTGAAATGCTATTGTTAATTTAAAAATTTTGAAAAAATTAAGTCAGAATTGTATATTTTTTACTGTAAGAAACCCTGCAAACCCTAGTCAGGTGGTATTGTAAGGGTATTGTAAAATCCTGACTAAGGAAAAACAAAAAAAAATATGAATGAAATGACATGCACATAGTGAATGAACTACTAAAAATGAGACTTAGTATTGAATCATTAGAGCTGCTCAAACTAAATAGTAGTACACAAAAGTGTGAATCAACAAACAGAAGTATTAATATTGGACTACCTAAAAATGTTAATTATTCTAGAAATATTAAATGGAGATTAGCATCATGCATTCATGCAAGAAACAATGGACCGGACACTTCAGTTATAGCAAAAACTAGAAATGTTGGACTTGAACTATGTGATGATGTAAAAAAGTCTTTAAATCAAAAGGACAATGAATGCGAGTATCATAAACAATATGAAAAAAGGAAAACAAATATTAATCGAAGACTTCGACAACTGGGCAATAAAATATATTGCCACCGAAAGAAGCAAGAAGCTACAAATGAAGTGCCTGATTATGAAAAGGGACAGTTAGATCCAGTGCTAGAACATTGGTAATGGTCAAGGAAAAGATAACTCTTATTACTTTGTAACATTTCAATATTTCTAGTGAAAAGCAATTGTTATGTGTGCAAAATACATGTAAATTGACTTGCTTGTTTACAAATTATTCTGTACTTGAAAATTCTGAAAGCAATATTAATTATGACTAATAAAATTGTATCAGTTTTCATAGTTGTTTTGTGTATACGTAGTTAAGTTTTCAGTATATTCTAATATTCGATTAGTGAGTAACTGATATTTACTTCAATAGCAACAAGCATACTGGAAAAGTATCGTGTGTCTGACAGACTCCCCTGCTCAAACAAGCATTTCTGTCATTATTTATGTGCTTGGGTTCTAAAACACGGTTTTCTGGATTGATACATAGAGAGTTGTGGCACAGATGTGAGCAATCAAGTGTTTGATCTGGATTTAAAATATGGTGTGAAATCATATAAGCAAGTCTGTGTACAGTTATTTTCTTCCATTTCTTTTCTATGGGGTGCTTGTATGAAATCACACCATATTTTTTATCCTTTGAAGTGGCTGCAGTCCAAAAAATACACTTTCCATTAGATGATGTTTGAGATTTTTCTTTTAGTTTTTCACTGAAGAATTTAAAAAAATCCTCCATTTTAACTTTTGAATTGATACTGAGGCTGGAATATGGTATATAAATACCAAAAATCATCCTTTGAACTGTTACAGATGCAAATGACACGGTTCAACACATGTTCTAGGTGCAATTTCCATATTTTACCATTTTTGTTCAAATATGCAAATTAGGTCTGCCAAATATGGAAATTGTAAGTGAAAACAAAAGAATATTATTCACTTTGTGTCTGGACAAAATATGGTGGCCAAACTCTGCACGGTTTTATCACAACATGGATTTAATGCAAACTAGTGGACCCCTAGATCAGGACAAAGACCACAATTAAATATACTATATGTCTATCTTACATCTTTTTCAAATGTTTTCTTACAAGCATATTTTAGGCCTTAAATTTCCTTATACACCTTTAATAACATCCGGTCCAGGTAAAACCTGGAAAGCATGACATATGTTGACCGGCATTTTAGACTAGCATTTGGAGTTAAACCATAGAGGGGTCAGAATTTGGAGCATATATGCAAATTCATGGCAAATTACACCCCTTTTCAGACGCATGCTGTTTTCATAAAAATAAGATTCTTCCACAAAAAAAATATTTCTGTAAACTTCCAAGTATATACTTTAATTTTACTACAAAGTAAAACTTCATTATCAAACAAACAATACCATTATTATTTTTTCAAAAATACTATTTGTTATTAAGGAACTACATTAGACTACCCTGAAACCGGATGTAGAATTTGTGGTCTATGTCCAGCTGGATATTTCCATTATAAACAGGCTTATTGTTAATTAAGAGTAATAAGTTTATATTCACACTGTTTAAGTCTTTTAATTAACTTTATAAAAAGAAAGATCTAATTGATATTGATTATCAAAGTGTATATTTATTTATTTTAGCATTATTCTCTAGAAAAAGGGGGATGTACACTGTTGCCATAGATGTTTAACAATGTAGTAAATTTAATAAATTTAATTTATAATTGATCTTTAAAAAACTTTTGAATTAATTCTCAGTTCTTAAGGTAAAATTAATTTTAACGTTTCATTTTTACTTACTGGATGCAGAGACATTTAAACACATTATATGTCTCTGCTGGATGCTAATTTTTGTAGACTCTGACATATACTGATTCATTAATCCAATTGTTAAAAATGTTAATCAATAATCCTTTTTTTTAGATATTTTATTAGTGATTTATTACAGAAATCAAGATTAGTCTAGATGTTGAAATACTAAAATAAAAAATGAAAACTTTTTGTAGGGTACCATATATAAAAAGTCTAACACGAGATGTATTAATTCTTTTTCCTTCCTTTAAAAAAAAATATTTTACATTTGATCATTTGTATTTAAAAATGAGTTCTTAGCATTTTGAATAAATCAAGCAGGAAAATAATTGAACCGGAATATATTTATAATCAATACACGATTGCAATATTGAAAAAAAATAAACATGTATTTTGTGTACAACGCAGACAATCTTATTATTTTCATCAAACCCGTGTTGATTTTTTAAAATTTTTATATCAAACTTTACAGCTACACACTAATCATACACTGTTGATGATTTTGATATCTTCTCATAATTTTAATTAATGTCTAGTTAAACATTCAATAATCTTTAATGAAATCAAGTTTAATGTTTTCTTCAAGTTTTCATTTCCATTTGGGGGGGGGGGGGT
>MJUU01025113.1:78853-100641 GCA_002080025.1 Modiolus philippinarum
CGTACATTTATAATGTCTTTACAGTAGTTTGTAAGATAACGCGAACATTAGAGTATCCGCAAGGTACGTACGATGCATTTGATATTTGCACTAAAGAACCGAACAGAGGACATGCCAACGAGTTTCCGTTTCTTTTTGTAAAGAATGGAAAAGAATTAGAGTTAAAAAATCTCCCAACAAAAGCACTACACTCTGTTATATAAATTGTCAGGGAGCGTTGTAAACCGATATTCTAAGATCATAAGATATTGGGTACAACTCTAAGAATAACATGGATCATTTGAACTCCGTATGGAGTGAGACCTAATGCGTCGACATGGTAACCGTCTGTTTCTTAGCAAGCATCACTCTTCACATGTGAAATGATATGCCGAAAACAAAACATGGAATCTAGGAACAAGTCAAGTCCGATTATCTATTGGATGATTCTGCAGATCGTATGCGTTGATGATTATATAATGCGAAATAACTCAAACATATCAAGAATAAAAGGTTTTTTCTCTTGAAATCGAAAAAAAAAATCGTTTGAAATCCTCAGTGGGATACTCGATGCTTTGATATAGTCTTTTTTTCTAATAAAACGACATGCCCGAAAAACATCGTAACTATGAATAACTAAATACCGAAGTTACTGTGAATTTATTTTCTGCATTCGCATTTCGACAACTTATGTCTCTTCAGTGCAGATAAAATCTAAACGTTTGAGAGACCATAAACTCAAAGATGTTCAAAAACTGATAGAGAACAAATAACCAATATGATCAAAATAAAAAGCCAAAATCAGCTAAGGACAGAGAACAAATTTGAACAGGACAAATCTAGTAAATTGGTTGATACAGTAAAATGTAGATAAACTAATCAGTTTTATAATCGTTAATTATTAAAACTCAAATGAAAACTTGAAAGCAAATCCTGCCAAATTGATATTCAGTTATTTTACAAACTATATGACTGTAAATTTTAAGATAAATTTGCAAACATATGTTATTCAGAAGTCTGCACGGAGATAACAGGACATGTAACTTGTTAACGAAGCAATAATATATCTCGGACTGAATGGATATAGTAAGTGATCCCAGTCCCGTCAGGAACCGCTCGATTGTAGGCAGGTCTAAGACTTCTGTGGTATAATGTTCCACGTGATGATTGTTTAAGGGAAGAAGGGATATCTGTAGGTTGCGATTCCAAATGTTCTAAATGCTTCTGTCAATTGGTAAACCGGCGTTCACACCCAAGAAGACAAGTAAAAGCTCCATACATTTATAATGTCTTTACAGTAGTTTGAAAGATAACGCGAACATATTAGATTATCCGCAAGTTACGATGCAAGATGAAAACATAATTATGAGAGGTATTATGTGTAATAATATTACCAAAAAAATATATATATTCATTATTCTGTTATGAAAAAAACTTTTATTGAATACAAAAAAAAACCAATTTGCTAACATGTTAATTAATTCATCTAATTAAAAACAAGCCATAAAAGACAGAATAACAAGAAAACATGTATTTATCAATCATTACTGTTATTAAAAGAAAAATAAGTTATTAAAATTAATTCATCCAAAAAATATATAAATCCTATCGTGTGACTAATTTCCACAGTTGTATGTACTTAAGAATTATCACAGCATGTGCAGATTATTCACTCATGTAATGGCTGTTAGATCACTTGACCTAGTAATGGCAGCCTCCTTATAATCTGGGTCACAACTGAATGAACCTGTCTATAGTCAGCAATAACAATTATAGACAAGACATAAAAGTGCCTATCGTTGTCTACGTTTGTCTTTTGTCTTAAACGTGTTTTTCCTGTGTAGTTCCCTGTCAGATTCTGGCATGTAATCATAATTTTCAGCCATTGTAGATGTTTCCTGTTATCCATTTTTTACATAGACTTCCATCGAGTACCAAGACCAAACGATCGAAGAACAAATGTTTCGCAATTATATGGCGATGAATAATTTGATATCGACAAGACTACCTTTGAGCAGTTACCTCCGTACGAAACACCAAGGGGGAGGACCTGAATCACCAACAATGGCAACAGCCAAGCAAAAAAAAGAAAGGTTAGATCACCAAAAAATAAACAAAAGCAAAAAAACTATATATGTAGCAGGAGTGTTTCCTAGTCTATAATTACCAATTGGTAAACCGGCGTTCACACCCAAGAAGACAGGTAAACGTTCCGTACATTTATAATGTCTTTACAGTAGTTTGAAAGATAACGCGAACATTAGAGTATCCGCAAGGTACGTACGATGCATTTGATATTTGCACTAAAGAACCGAACAGAGGACATGCCAACGAGTTTCCGTTTCTTTTTGTAAAGAATGGAAAAGAATTAGAGTTAAAAAATCTCCTAACAAAAGCACTACACTCTGTTATATAAATTGTCAGGGAGCGTTGTAAACCGATATTCTAAGATCATAAGATATTGGGTACAACTCTAAGAATAACATGGATCATTTGAACTCCGTATGGAGTGAGACCTAATGCGTCGACATGGTAACCGTCTGTTTCTTAGCAAGCATCACTCTTCACATGTGAAATGATATGCCGAAAACAAAACATGGAATCTAGGAACAAGTCAAGTCCGATTATCTATTGGATGATTCTGCAGATCGTATGCGTTGATGATTATATAATGCGAAATAACTCAAACATATCAAGAATAAAAGGTTTTTTCTCTTGAAATCGAAAAAAAAATCGTTTGAAATCCTCAGTGGGATACTCGATGCTTTGATATAGTCTTTTTTCTAATAAAACGACATGCCCGAAAAACACCGTAACTATGAATAACTAAATACCGAAGTTACTGTGAATTTATTTTCTGCATTCGCATTTCGACAACTTATGTCTCTTCAGTGCAGATAAAATCTAAACGTTTGAGAGACCATAAACTCAAAGATGTTCAAAAACTGATAGAGAACAAATAACCAATATGATCAAAATAAAAAGCCAAAATCAGCTAAGGACAGAGAACAAATTTGAACAGGACAAATCTGGTAAATTTGTTGATACAGTAAAATGTAGATAAACTAATCAGTTTAATAATCGTTAATTATTAAAACTCAAATGAAAACTTGAAAGCAAATCCTGCCAAATTGATATTCAAGTATTTTACAAACTATATGACTGTAAATTTTAAGATAAATTTGCAAACATATGTTATTCAGAAGTCTGCACGGAGATAACAGGACATGTAACTTGTTAACGAAGCAATAATATATCTCGGACTGAATGGATATAGTAAGTGATCCCAGTCCCGTCAGGAACCGCTCGATTGTAGGCAGGTCTAAGACTTCTGTGGTATAATGTTCCACGTGATGATTGTTTAAGGGAAGAAGGGATATCTGTAGGTTGCGATTCCAAATGTTCTAAATGCTTCTGTCATGGTACATGATCATAGAAGTTTTAGTTTCTGAGTGGCATCCAGATGATTAATTTCTGGTTGTAAGGGTCCTATACTAAACTGGCTTATTCAATGATATTTTTATACAAGATGTAACTTATATTATATACTCATCTAAATATCTTAAATCTGATTTGTTCAAATAGATTTTTTGGTGTAGATATTATTGGTGGGTTAGTTAAAGATCATTAGTGATGTTGATCTCTTGGTATTTCTGTCTAGCAGTAGTTTTGGTTTTGTAGGTTGATACTTGTCTGCAGTAAAGGTCAGCTACCATGTATGCTCCAATTTAGTAGTCTGTTCAGGTCGTTATCAGAGCTGTTGTTAATTACTCGATAAAGCCGCAGGCAGTCGTCTGCAAATATACTATGGAAAAGAAGGGAAACGGGGAATGTGTCAAAGAGACAACGACCCAAAGGGGAGAAATAACAACTCAAAGCCACCATAAGATCTTCAATGAACGGTGAGGAAACCCCACAACCAACGGCAGGTCGGAGTTGGCTCCTAAATAAAGAGTAATCAAGTTCAGCGAAATAAACATCATCCTAGACTCCCATAGACATAAAGTGAACAAACTAGAAAACAGACAAGACACACAAAGGCTTAATAATTTTCCTAACTTAGGACAGGCGCAAACCTGCTGCGGTGGGTTAAACTAGTTTTATTTGGCCCAAACCTTCCCCCCCTATAGCCAATGTGATAAATAAAAAACACACAATCGTAACAACAGTAAAATTCAGTTGACAACAGGACTGAGTCAATTGTGAAAAATGAAACTGAAAGAACTAAATAAACGGGCATAAACATGAAATCACAAGAGACTACTAGCAGTTAACTGACATGTAGTATGGGATGTTACCGATCCTGGAAGATCGTTGACGAAAGGGACAAATTACAATAGAGGACACAAAACTGTACATTTTCATCGAAAAATAAAAGTGACAACAAAAGTCCGAATCGATCAAAGGAAGAGACCAGTAAGGAAAATCCGTATAACATTCGACTGAATCAGGGGAACACAATCCGACACAGAACATTTTTGGCAAGCCGTCATAATCCCGACTTGGAACGGGCATTTTATAAATAAAATAGTGGGTTAAACCAGGTTTATTGATGCATCAACCTCCCGCTTATATGACGACTAACTATAGCTTCTGTGTGCACAGATTGTGTTAAATGTCAAAGCCATAATATTGTCAGGGCGCACTACACTATTTCAATACGCCAATGTTTGACAGACCTCGAAAATAGTACTATAAAAAATAGTGCTTTTTCATTTGTAGTGACTCCAGCCAATTGATACATGTTATAATCAGCAAGATCATAGAATATTTCTAGGTGAATGACGAAGAGCAAAGAACAGTTGAAAAAACATGATTAAGTTGCATAACAAGCTAGAACGGATCGAATGAAATACGACCAAATACCGAAAATTCTCTGTTGCGAATATGTACAAATTTAACCGGAACGTTTCAATTCAATTTTATTTTCTTATTTGACCATACAACATATGTTTTAAATGTATTTATTTTATCGTGTTAGTGATCTGTTAACGGAAAACAAGTTCCCGAACCTAGGGAAATTCATTTAACTATATTATTGGAATTTTTGAAATCCCGGAATTTAACATACGAGTCAACGGGAAGCCGAATTAGTGGTGTGCCTCGGATCCTGTCAAAACATAGAATTTTTCTCTAATAGGTAAAATGTTTTTGTCGTTCGATGTACAAAACTCCAGTCTTCAGACAAGGTTGAAAATTTTGGTACATCAAGAAGTACTTCTTGTGATCTTTCGTATGTTTCCCATGATGCCATGGTGGTAAATTTTTATAAGTAGTCGTATGTGAGGAACATTCTCGTGGGCTTTCGAAAATTGAAGTATGATGTTGTCAGTTTGCTTGCTCTATGAAAAATTTTACCTAGGTCTTAAACTGTTGCGGGTTACTGGGTTTTACAAGATCTTCTATCTCAAATTCCATGTAAAATGCGAGATAGGACTTCAAATAACAGAAGTTAGTTACATAATATTAATAACTAACAAAATACCGAAGGCACTGTGAATTTAGTTTCTGCATATGCGCATTTCGACAACCTATGTCTCTTCAGTGCAGAGAGATCCATGGTGTTGCTGTTAATGATATGTTCTATAGTATTTTACTACATATTAATGTAAACGACACTGGTCTTGTGTTTTTTTCACAATTTTAATTGCGAAACATGAAGAAACTACTCCAGTATTGTTAGGTGATGGAGCAAAATTTCTTCTTTGTTAAATATCAAAATACCGAAGTTACTGTTTATTTATTTTCTGCATATACGCATTTTGACAACTTATGTCTCATCAGTGCAGATAAAACCAAAACGTTTGGAAGTCCGTTTACCAAAATGTGTAAAATCTGATGGTGAACAAATAACCAAATGTTAAAAGATGAACTGAAGCTTTATATCTAAAAATACCTATTGTATAAGTTGAATCTACCTTAATGCATTCTATTGTCAATCGACTCTTGATTAGATTACCTAAGGAAAAAAATTCCTTCCTTGGTAAAGAATTTTGTTGAATTTTATTCTTTTGTCATTATCTTCGGTATATTGTTATTTAATAATGGCTCAACAATGACCTAATGTTGGAATATAAAATATTGGCCATTAGAGAAATAGTTCTTTTTCACAAAAATTTATTTTTCCATAAGGGGGCCCATAACCCATTTTTTTAAAAACCCTAGGAATTTTAAATATTTTCCAACCCTAGGGGCACATTCCTTCTACAAGCTTACAAAAAGAGAAAAAAAAAGTAAAAGGGCAAAATGTAAGAAAATCATGTCCTTGTTCAATGATATCATGCGCATTTTTTAAACCATTTCTACACAGAGATCATTGGATTCGTAATTTCTGGGGTATTGCGATTTAAACAAGTGTAAAATACTGCAACAATAAAGTCAGGATTTCTGGCATTTCTAGAGTACTTTTATAATAAATATAAAAACCCTTAAAAATTGAAATTTAATTCAATGCAATTACAAATCTTACAAAATAAATTCATCAAAACTGAAAGAACACTGAATTTACATTCACATCATACCAATTTCTGGGAAAAAAATTCCCTCATGGTCAGTCTTTTGTATTTCATCATTAAGTCATTATTGAGCAATCATTAAATGACAAAAGAATAAGTTGCAACAACATTTTTGACCAAGGAAGGAATTTTTTTCCTCAGGTAATTTTATCAAGAGTCGATTGACAATAGAGTTCACACATATACAATAGGTATTGTTTAGATGTAAAGCTTCAGTTCATCTCTAACAAAGGAGAAATTTTGGTCAATCACCTAACAATACTGGGTGTATATCGCACTTATACCACTTCCCTGGCTGATTACTAGTTTACATGGTACTGTGCCGATGTCATATAAAGCTGAAATATCTGTGACTGCCGGATATTTATCTTCCGACTTCATGTAAATTACAAGAAAACTTGCACTTAAGTTGTAATAAATATTTACGAAGCATGGAATGACAGATTTCAAAATTGCGAAGTTGGTAAGTTTTTTCATAATGGTGTATGGCACGTTATGTCCAGAGCTCACCCTCTGAACACGTACTGCAGTCATGGAAATGAAGCGCAGAGCTTATGTGATATAATGAGACAAGAATGTTTCTGTTTCCAAAAAGGAATACTCCAGTCGTTAATTTCACCGACCACCAAAATTGCACATAAAGCAAGAAATCCTTGCTCTTTTCGAACATTTGATTTTGTTGTTGATTTGTATTGTCAGTTTATAGTTATATCTTTTGATAAGTTATGTCTTAAATTACATGTGTCTTGTAAGTAGCAATCAGTTGTAGCTTTGAACATCCCTTTAAGTATGCTACATTTGTTTTATCTTTGTTCGCCTTTATGGCGCATTTCCAACAGCATTAACTTTTATGTATTTTATTTGCAATCATCGCTGAAATTACTTAATTACTTATATTTTATCTGCACTGAAGAAACATAAGTTGTTGAAATGCGCATATGCAGAAATTAAATTCACAGTAACTTAGGTATCTAGTTATTATATTCTCTAGTAATACCTTTAACAACCCTTCAAGACTCCTACGTTTGTTTCTTAACAAAAGAATTCAAAGTGCTGTAGAAAACTAATGTATTCCAATTTGGGCTGTTAAGGTTTGATTAACAGAAAAAAGACATGATACAAAAGTCTTTTTACTCAAATAAACTCAAATAACCCTAAATATACAAATCAGTATTAAAGTACGTACTGAGTAAACTGAAAGATATATAAAAAATCATATCATTACTCATTAAAAGAATAACTTTTTTAGAAAATCATAAATCTGTTCATTTTAGGCCATATATTTGGTTTTTAGCAGTGACAAAATTCTTATTGGGAAGCTATATACAACATTAAATGTAAGTAAATCTGAGTTTATTTGAGTGGTTTTGAAGAAGGGATGCAGTTGTATTCATCAATGAATTGGAAATAAAAATGTTAATGCTCCAGGAAATCGGCTAAACTTGCTTATGTAATTCGTTTCTCACTTAATACTAGTATTCTTTTTTTGAACAGACAATTCGGTTGTGACTTATTATTACTTTTTTGGACAGAGGGTTTTATTATCACTTATACTTAATTATCATTCCTTTTTTTTTTGGACAGACAGTTCGGTTCTCACATACATTTTTGTATTATTCTTTTGTTTTTGTTTTTGTTTGTTTGTTTGTTTGTTTTTTTTTACACACAATTCCTTTCTCACGTATTCTTTTTTTGACAGACAGTTTGTTTCCTATTCTTTTTTGGACAGTCAGTTTGTTTCCCTTTATTATTCTTTTTTGGACAGACAGTTCGATTCTTACTTATTATTCATATTTTGGACAGAATGTTCAGATCTCTATATTATTCTTTTTTGACAGTTATTTGGTTCTCAATTATTATTTTTTTTTGTGGACAGACAGTTTTCACTTATTATTCTGTTTTGGACAGACAGTTCGTTTCTCACTTATTATTCTATTTCGGACAGACAATTCATTTCTCACTTATAACTCTTATTTTTGACAGACAGTTCATTTATCACTAATTATTCTTTTTTGAATAGACAAAAAAGTCGTTTCTCACGTATTATTCTTTTTTATGACACAAAATTTGTTTCTCACATATTATTATTATTTTTGGACAGTATATTATTTAAAACACTAACAGCTCAGTGACATTACTGATAGTTTATTTTTAGTCAATAATCTGAATACACAGGGTCATTGTTTTAAACCGTCTGGAGTTTAACAAAGAAGAATGATGAAAATAGGGTCAAATAAGTTAAGGACTAAGAAAACTTCAAATTTAAATTGACCAAGGTGTAGTTCAAATATGATAACTTTCTGTGAAGCATTGTTAATAAGATGGAAAATTGTCCAAATTACATATCCCTGCCATAAGAGCATAAAATTCATTCATTGTATTTCTTAGCTGTTCCTCCCTGACCAAAAAAATATTTAATTTAATTGATTTATTCAAAGAAGCATTTAAAACAACACACATCTGAATCAAACATGAGTATTTAAATGTGATTAAAATTTCGATGGTGAGGCCAAATAAAATTTTAGTCTTGTTCTTAGATTTTCATATCATTGTTATCTTGGCAGGTAAAATGGCATTTTCGAGGCTGAAATCACACCCCATATTTATTTGAAATTCCTTTCAATGTAAAATATGTAAAATACATCGTTTTTCAAAGATACAGGAACCCCCCCCCTTTTTTTACAATGCATGGAGCCACAGAGCCTGAGGACAAGAAAATTATCCACTCTTATATGGAATAAAACCAGTTTAGAGGAATCGTTTGTTCATATGTCATGGTATTGTTCATATGTCATCGTTTTGTTCATATGTCATCGTTTTGTTCATATGTCATCGTTTTGTTCATTTGTCATGGTTTTCTTTTGTTCATATGTCAAGGTTTTGTTCATATGTAATGCTTTGCATTGTTTATCAACTATTGGTATTATAGTTTCAGACTTAAATGTTGAATTTGATATAAATGGTCAGGTTAGTACGAGAATTTAAGACAAATGGGACGTTTTATTGTCTACTACCTTACAATAGCTGTTGAGTTGCTAAAGGATACTACAGCAACGGAGAAGAGGGGGGTTAATCACCGTTTCTTTTGAAATTCCTGTACCAAGGACCAGTGTGGTTTACAACTGTTGCAGGTGTTTAAGGCCTGCTTTGTATTTTTGACCTTTGAAATTTGGCTCTTGATAATTCTGTTCTGTAATTTTGTTATTAATACCTTTATTTGTATATTTTTGATATATTCCTATTTGTCAAATCGTATTTGCTCCTCTACTTTTCTTCACCGTCATCAGCAATCCTAAAGACTCAGTGACTTCTCTCAGTAATTAAAAACAGTTGTGATCAAGATCAACTACAACTAGACTTGCGCTGACTACATGGAAACATACGTAGCAGATGGCCATTAGTGCAGGCAAGTGCATCCACATTACTAAACAAACAACAACCTGTTTATACAACTATAAGCGCCTCCATAACCATGCCCTTGGGGAAATAAACTTTGACAGTAAGTATTTAGGAGCCACCATAAGTAATGATCTAAATTAGGCTAAAAAATTGTACCATCGGCTGTCTGAGACAAAACATACACTCTTGTTCACTTGACGTTAATTCTTCCAATTAAACCACTTTAATAAAACCTACCATAGAATATGTAGTTTGTGACCCTTACAAGAGGAATCCAATTACCCAGCTAAATGGTATCCAAGTCGAGGGGCACATTTACAAATAACGACTTCCACGCCAATAAACCAACTTTTGCTACATCCATGATCAACCGTCTTGGTTGGGAATCATTTAGTTGAAAAACCATCTCACGCATCTTATTGGCAGAAGACACAAGAACAATCTTTTACTCTTGAGTAAAACAGAATACAAAACTATATAAACATGAGTCTGTACACTCTACTTACACATTGTTATCCTTACAGGACCTAGAGGGATGCTATAAATGTAAACTATAAACATTCTTATATAGTTAAGTCCAAATAGTTTTACTGTGGAAAGAGTCATTCGATATTGTTTTATCAAAGTCATATAAGAAACACAAGCTGTGTACTTTTTATGCCCCGCCTACGATAGTAGGGGGGCATATAGTGTTCGGGTCTGTCCGTCCGTTCGGCCGTTCGTCTGTTCGTCCGTTCGTCCGTCCGTTATTTTTGCGCCTGTCCCAAGTTAGGAATATGTTGGTCATTGGCTTGTCCTTGTCTTCTTATAAAATTTTAGTTTCTTGATATTTGGGTTATTAGATGTGGTTTATTTCCATTGATTTATTCACTTTTTTACCTTTTTGGGGCCATTTAGGGCTTACTATATGGTGTGAGGTTCTCACTGTGTTGAAGACCATATGGTGACTCCTAGTTGTTTTGTTTTTGGTCGTTTTAACCTGGATATGGAAAGTTGTCTCCTTGACATTTACACCATTTCCCTTCTTTTTCATAACAAAATTTACCCGTGGCACCAACTTCATGCGTCACTGATAACAGAAAAAAGGGGAATAGTTTGAGATTTATTTCTTTTCTGTGAAAGATGTATGCTATTATCATTAAACACCCTTTGAATTAAATAACCATTAGGGTATAATTAAACAAAAATCATAATAAAAATATATCCATGCAAGCAACTTCATGCTTTACTGATCACGAAATATAGCATTGTTCAAAATATTTGTGATGCGGGGCATTGTGTCCGTTAGACACATTTTCTTGTTTAGAATGGAATGTTTTTATCAATGTTTCCCATTATTAAAATATGACCAGAGACCGAGTGTTATACAAGCATATATTTAATGATAATCTAATTTGTTTGTCTAGTTCGTGATGTAGAATTAAAGTGGTATTACATGAAATAAAGCAGTTGGTTCCTGTCTTCGATAAGTTTGCCAGTGTATGTATTTCTATTTTCTAGATATGTTAGATATAAGGGTCCAAATCGACATAGACAATTATAATTTTTTTCAATGTCCAAAGACAGCTATTGATTAAGAAATAAAGAGTAATTATAATTTTTTTGTAATGTTTTATTGGTATAAATAACAATATATAGTAATATTGGCATATTGACAGTTATATAATATTACAATAATTGTACATTTAGGTATCACAAAATTAATAATACTTTAATATTTCAACATTTGATTTAAACAACTCAGAATTTAAAAAGGGATAAAAAAAACAAACGTTGTTTGTGGATCAGGCTATTAAGTAATTTTCATTTCTTATTCCAATTAAAAAGTAAAGAATCTTACTATTGATATTAATGTATCTTGTTGCTTCTGGACATTTTGGAAAAATTAATCAAAAAATGGAAGGAAGGGACCCAGCAGGTATCTGCAACTTGAAAAGGTTTATTCTTATAGTACAAGTGTCTTTCAAAATATAGATTTTCTTTAAGGTAATTAAAAAGGGCAAGATCATTCAATTGTTGACCATTCATTTTTGTTCTGAATATATAAAATTTTGTTTGTGACATTTCTTGTTTACATGTCCAAAGATAATAATGGTCATATTCAGTGGTAATTCTATTCCTGTTTGTGTTCTAATCCACTGATTTAAATTTTCCCATAAATCGATTACTTTTGTACAAGACCAGAAAATGTGTTCAATTGTTTCTATTTCATTATTACAAAAGTCACATTTGTTACTTTCTTTTACCTTTATCTTATTTAAAAATTCATTTGTTCCTAAAATTCTGTGGCTTATTCTGTATTGTAGCCATTGTAATTTGGAGTTCTTTGTTGTAATAAAAGGTAGTTTATAATTTTTTTGCAATTCGAGGTTATTATTATTCATAATTCCAGACCATTTCTCTTCAGAGGTTAGTGTAGCATTCTCCATCTTAGAATTCTGTACATGTCCTAAGAACCCTTCGGTGATTTGATAAATATTCTAACACAATGAGGCAAAATTGGTCCAAAAACTTTTGACAAATTTTCACAATCTAAATGCAAAGTTTTCATGTACCTTTTAACCGAAGCAATCAGTCCATTGTAAGTTAGGAAGTTTGTTTTTATATCATAAATATTCTGAAATTCTACTAAACTGTGGAATTTTCCCTCTTCATTTAGTAAGTCATTTATAAGCCAAACCCCCTTTTCCGCCCATGATTTATAAAAAACACTATGATGTCTAATTGTAATTTTTCTATTATGCCAAATATTACAACAGACTAGGTCTTTTTCGTCTGAAATATTTTGGTTTGTTTGCAAGTCAATCCAGGCTTCAAAAACTTGTTTTTAATTCCCCTTTTTGGCCCATTGTAGATCAGTTCAGTTAAATTAAATTTTTCTGAAAGCATAAGTAACTTGGAATATTTAGAATTTGCTTTTACAATTCTTCTTATCCAAGTGAGTTTGAGACCTTGTATATATTTATATATATCCAACATCTTTAGACCACAATTTTCATGTATTTGACATAAAACTTCTCTTTTAACTTTATCCGGTTTATTTTTCCAAATAAATTGAAATAGAAGACTTTCAAAATGTTGTTATATATGTATGTTTGGATTTGGTAAAGACAGGAACAAATGATTAAGTTTGGATATAATTAATGTTTTAATTATTGTATATAGGAGACAAGATTTGGTTTGACCACGATTGAATTATATTTTCAATTTCTTTAAATTTGGATTTATAATTTAGTTTTTTCATATCCTCGAAGTCCACGTGGAATTTAACTCCCAAAAGAGTAAACCTGCTGGAACCCCATTCCAAGCTCCACTTCCCACAAATGGAATCCTGGCTATGTTTTTTTCTTCCCGATCTACACAACCCTTGTCTTATCCAAATTCATAATAAGGCCTGACATTTCTGCGTATTTTTTAAGTAAGCGAAGCGATGCATCCAATGAGTCTGGAGAACCGTCTAAAATAAGAGTAGTATCAAATTAAAAACTACTATACCTTTAACATTTTCATCTTTTTTCATTAAATTACTGAAGATTTCAGCACAGAGTATAAATATATATGGAGATAAAGGAGTAATTATAATTTAAGTTCACTCACTTTCTTGTATGTACACAAGTTAAAAATTACAAAAAAAGATGTGGTACAGGCTAAATGTCGAAACCAGGTAGGTGTGTAGATGTGTTAATTATGGAAATTTATGTAAACAATTTGACAGAAGGGCAGGAAACGAAAACAAGTTAGGCATGTAGATGTGTTTTAAAATTATTGAAATTAAATATGAACAATTTGAATGAAGGACGGGAAACGAAAACAAGGTAGGCATACAGATGTGTTAATTATTGAAATTAAATACAAACAATTTGAATGAAGGACGGGAAACGAAAACAAGGTAGGCATACAGATGTGTTAATTACTGGCATGACATGGCAACATTAACTGTACTTTTCACGAGTTGTATTTCGGAGAACCGTATAAGGACAGTCCATGGTAGAAAACGAATCTATTGACAACATGCAGTCAGATGTTGCTGGCATTAATTCCAACAGAAAACTGTTACCTAACTACAGTGTAAACTGATTAAACCGGCCCCTGCCTAAACCGGATTCCTGTCTATTCCGGCCGAAAATTTAAGCCCCATCTTTTTTCTTTAAAAATCCATAGTAAAACAACCTGAGTATACCGGCCACTGTGTATTCCGAATTCCGGCTTTTGATGGTTGTCCCAGTTCACTTATTACTGTTAAAATTCACCTGACTAACCCGGTTGCATGTCAAAAGCAGATACACATGAACTCATCAAAGATTTGTGATTATCTCTACAGTATACTTCATTAGCGGGGACTTGCGGCGGGGTAATTTTACAGTGATTATATAACATTTCCCTAAAAAAACGTCGTGACAGCATTTTTAATTATCAAGGTGATAAGTTTTCATTTTGTTTACTTGAAGCAAGATTCGAAAATTGGAAAATAGAAGGCACTATCTTATAATCTTAGCGAATAGAAATTAAATTTGAAACAATTAATACACATTTACGAGAAGAAGAGTCACCGAAGTAAAATATTATTTAGTTTTTGAAAGGGCCATACTTCGGTTAGACGTAAAATTAGTTAAAAAAATGTCCATTCATATGGAAAACTAAATTTGTGCCTATTCGACCTCGAGATCCGGCATACTCATATAACTGAAATACCAAAGAGGAATACCGATAAACCAAAAATAGATGTTCCCCCAAACAACAACAAATGGAAGTTTAAATTTCTTAGTATAATTAAATCAATTATTCACTTTGAAGTTAGAATAATAGGAATCTTAACAGCGTTACACAATACAGAAAGTGCTTAGAGTAACAGCCAATCCTTTGACATTTCACTTCCGGAATTCTGTAAAACCTGAATAAACCGGCGCACTGTGCAAACCGGCCATAATTTTCAGTCCCGTGGACGGCCGGTTTACCCAGGTTTTAAATGAAACTCTATAAACAACATTAAACACCTTTATCTCATCAAAAATGTGACTTTTTAAAAGTTAAAAATCTAATTAGAAACACAATTTTAAGATGATAGTAGATTCATACATTTTGCAGGTCACGTGTCAGAAAAGCATGTGGAGGTCGAACGGAGGCGATATAAGAGCAAAAGGAAAGCAACAATAATACGACGGGCATGAAAAAAGGTCATAGCATTCCCTTGCATCTATATTAGTTAGTCAGTCAAGTCGTTCGGATCGATCGACAGCTTGGAAATACAGTTCATGGCTTAAACATGGATAATCTTACCGAACTCGTGATGAAATGAATAACGACAATTAAAGCGTTGTTCCATTGTATTTATAGTGATTTTGTCACATGTAAATTTACTCCATATCCTTTTATTTGTTTATGACACTGATAAACAACACATGACTAGATAAAAAAAAACTTAAATGGAATTTCTTGAACAAAGAAGAAGCTGACATGAATCAGCGTAGCTGAGAAGAATCTGTCCAGTTTTTTTAAGAGTTAAATACGTTAGTCAATGAATATGACCAAAGACCATTTTTTATATACTATCCCTGGCCTAGTATATTAATTTAACGTGCTAAAGAATGAAATCAACTAGTTGGTTTCTATCTTCAATTAGGTTGGCTCAGTATGTATTTGATACATTCAATTCAATCGCACCCAAACAAGAGCAAAATTTTAATCAACATAAACAATTATGAATTTTAAATATACAAAGACGACTTAATTAAGAAATAAAGACTAATCAAAATCAAATTTCAGTCACTACTTGGTATAAACACAAATTAAAAAAAAATAGAAAACAGATTGGGTGCAGACGAACTATCAAAACCAGGTAGGTGTGTAGATATGTTTATCACGGAAATTTATGCAAACAATTTACATCAAGGATGGGCAACGTACACTGAGGTGTTAATTACTCGTATGACACTTCAGCTGGAACTGTAAACAACTGAACCCATATACGGGCATTCGATGGTCGAAAGCTAATTTGTATGCAATATGTAGGCAGATGATGCCGGCATTATCTTTCTACTTGAATGCTTCTGCCTTGCCTGTTTTATGTTTTTGCTTTAACAATGTTCAAATTCTAGTTTGTTCAATAAAAATATGCCTTTACTTTTCAGACAACTCAACACCACTTAGATAGTCTTACGTAAACGTATGGCACCCAACACGAAGGAATTGCCGGACTTCAATATACATGGCTTAAAAGGAGATTCTCTGAATTTAATGCTATATATATATACATTTAACATATTACAGGGAAACAAAAACATTTCTACTAAGTAATTTGGGAATTCATTATCGGAGTTTCCGAAATACCAATTCATTTAACAAAATCTAATTAGAAACAAATTAAGTGTTAAAAAGGACCATAATAATAAGTCGTCATACGATGGAAACATAAAAAAATCAGAGTCTTTCCGTGCATCTATATAGTCTTTTGATCCGATTAACAGTTGGTCAATATTGCTCTCGACTTCAACATGTATGTCTTTCCTCATGAACTCATGTCAGTTATCAACAATACAAGCTTTGATGGAAAGAAACTGAAATGGATTTTTCCCACTTCAGCCTATCGTAAAGAAGCAAATAAATTTACCAAATGCTGAAGTTACTATTTTAAATTTAATCTCTGCAGGCGACCGTTTCCACATTTGGCCTTTTTTAATGAATGGAAAAGAATTAGAGTTTAAAAAAATCTCTCAACAAAAGCACTAAACTCTGTTCTATAAATTGCAAGGGGGCGACTCGATATTCTGAGCTCATAAAGTGTTATTGAGTAAAACTCCGAGAATAACACGGAGAAGTTGTGAGACCTGATGCGTCGACATGGTAACTGTCTGTTTCTTAGCACATTTGAAATGATATGCCGAAAGCAAAACATCGAATCTAGGAACAAGTTAAGTCCGATAATTGGATGATTCTGCAGATCGTATGCGTTGATTATTGGGATAAATATATACAATGCGAAATAACTCAACCAAAACCGGATTTTCACTGCCAGTGTGACGGGTGCCACGCGTGGAGCATATCATGCTTACCCTTCCGGAACACCTGATGATACTCCCTGTTTTCTCTGGGAGTTCACACTGTTAGCGCTTTTTTGTGTTGTATTGTATATCAAGATGTCATCTTTTAGTTTTGTCTTCGTTGATGTTGTTTGTGGTACCGATTTGTCTTTGTTATTGTCCAAATACTTAATAGCTTTATGGAATCTTTTCAAACTTTTACCATGGTACTGTTCGAGGGTTACAGAAGTAACACGCACCATGGATTTTAATTGGTTTTGTCTAAGGGGTAGAAAATGGCATAGACCAATCAGCCATCAAACAGATTTTTCAACATCATATTGTAGCTGGCTGTGTGACGGGTGCCATGCGTGGAGCAGATCATGCTTACCCTTTCGGAGCACCTGATGATACCTCATTTTTATAGGGGTTCACACTGCTAGTGCTTTAGTTTTGTGGCGTTCTTGTTCATTTTTGTTTATTTGTTTTGTCTTTGTCATACTGTCTCAATTCTTGTTGCTGTGAGTTGCCGTGATGTTGGGTTTATAATTTTAGAATTTCCCTTTTCCTTTTCTTGCTTCGGTATTCGTTTAGGACTTCTACTGGTATAATGTTCCACGATTCTACGTGATCATTGTTCTAGGAAAGAAGGGCTATCTGTAGGTGGCGACTCCAATATATAATGTCCTATTTGCTTCAGTCTCTCGTGTTTATGCGTGTACCTGATAGTATTGAACAGTATTCAACCTTGTTGGTGGGGCATTTTGTTCATCATGGTGGCTCTTTCTTTACCTCGCTTCTGCTCAAATGATTCCTAGACAACAAACTGGTTGATTATTGAAGTTCTATTATCATGGTTCATGATCGTAGAAGTTTTAGTTTCTGAGTAGCATCCAGCTTATTAAAATGTTCCGGTTGTAAGGCTCCTATACTAAAATGGCTTATTCATATATATATATTGTACTTCGTTTATATAAAATATAACTTAGTTGACAATGTTTGTTACATCTTACATATTGATAGGTGAGTTAAAGATCATAAGTGATGGTGATCTCTTTGTATTTTCTGTCTAGCACACTTTAGTATATGTAGGTTGATGTGGAGTGTTTAGCACTTGCCTGCAGTAATGGTTATCTACCATATATGTTTCAATTTTGTAGTCGGTTCGGGTCGTTATCAGAGCTGCTGTCAATTACTCGATAAAGTAGCAGGCAGTCTTCCGCAAATAGACTATTATGGGATGTTACCGATCCTGGAAGATCGTTGACGAAAAGGGCAATTCAGAATAGAGGACACAAAACTGTACATTTGCATCGAGAAACTCCAGTCTTCAGACCCGGTTGAAATTTTGGTACACCAAGAAGTACGTCCTGTGATCTCTTCACAGGGGGAATGTTTCCCTTGATGCCATGGTGGTAACTTTTTATAAGTAGTCGTATGTGAGGAACATTCTCGAGGGCTTTCGAAACATGATGTCTTAAACTGTTGCGGGTAGCTGGATTTACAAGATCTTCTAGCTCGAATTCCATGTAAAATGCCAGATAGGACTTCAAATTACAAAATTTAGTTACATAATGTTAAGAGATCCATGGTGTAACTGTGAATGATATGTTCTTGTATTTTGCTACATATTAATTCCTACTACATAAATTCAAAGATATATATACAAAAATCACAAATTACTCATTAAAAGTTTAAGTATTAAATTAATTAATAAATCTGTTCATTTTTAAGCCATATTTTTTTACTTTTTTCAGTGATAAAATTCTAATTTGGAAACTATATTCAACATTAAATGTAAGTATAGTTGAGTATATTTGAAGGAATTCCTAGAGGAATGCAGTTATAATTCATTCATTCATTGCAAATAAAAATGTTAATGCTCCAGGAAATCGGCTAAACTTGATTATGTAAACACTACAAATACTACTTTATTACACCCTCGGTAATTTGAGGTAGATCTATGTTTAATGACTCAAGTTTTGTGGTTCTTATCACGAGCTAATTGGCTAATTGTAAAAAAAACTGTATGTACTTGTAATTGTCATACAACCCTTCAAGTTTCATTATGTTGTCTCTTATCTTGCAATTGGCTTGACCTGTTCTCTGCAATTTATATTTTTCCCTATGAAGTATGGGTAGTGCAAGCAATGCAAGTGACAGTTATTTATAGAAGTAGCTAGTTATCATATCCATATATTACAATAATCTACAGAATCTAGAATCTAAGCATCTTTGTATTTTACATTATGGCTCAAATTAAAACATCTCTAGCTATCAGATGTTTGGCTGCATTTTAAAAGATAATGATCGTCTTAAAGAAATCATTGTACATATATTCCACAGAGAAGACGTCAAACACTTCCTTTTTTTAACTAAGAATTTCTTATATAATGTAACTAATATACCTAGTTACGGTGCGTATAACTCCAAATTTCTTCCAAATGAATTTATGAATTTACAACAGCCATGCCCCCTAAATTATCTATCTTCAACTGAACTCAACCACTGCAACAGTGTCAAAACGTTCCATTTTTTTTCTCCTCTCTATACTACTCTTCTACACGATAAACTAAAGTCAGTACTCCTAGATTTAATACATCAGTCTTTCTGTACTAAAAAGGGTGAAAGAAGATATTCATATTCAGTGATAGGTAAAGATGGGGCATATTTTGTTAAACATCACACTGATTCACACAAAAAGTATACAGAGGAGGGTGTCATTGCAATGCTGGAATTCTTGATTGATAACATATTTGTAGAATTTGGAGGACAAGTTTTCCAGCAGACAATAGGGATACCTATGGGGACTAATTGTGCACCACTTATAGCAATTTGTTTCTTTATTCGTATGAAGCTAGGTTCATACAAGGGCTAATTCTGAAAAAAGTCAATAAGCTGGCCAAATCCTTTAATTTCAGTTTCCGTTATATAGATGATGTCCTTTCACTGGACAATGCTCAATTTAAGGGTAACCTTTTTTTCTTATATACCCAAATGAACTCGAAATTAAAGAGACCACTGATACACCATCTTAAGCATCATACCTGGACCTATACTTCTATACTGACAACTCTGGACGCCTGAAAACAAAACTTTACGACAAGCGTAATGATTTCGACTTTCCAATAGTAAATTTCCCGTTTTTAAGCAGTAATATTCCCAGTTCACCGGCATATGGCGTGTATATTTCACAACTCGTTCGCTATTACCGTGCCTGTAGTTTGTACAGCGATTTTGTCAACTGAGCGAAATTACTGTCTCAAAAACTTATACATCAAGGACATGTTCAGTCACTGTTACAATCGTCACTACAGAAGTTTTACGGTCGTCACCACGATTTGAACCACTACAATGTTTCTGTTTTACAAATGAGAACAGATATCTTTGGGTAGATCCACAATTTGTTACCGGACTGACTAACACCGACTGTGACAAAACCAGACGTTTCACTGGCAGCGTGTGGAGCAGATCATGCTTACCCTTCCGGAGCACGTGATGATACCTCAGTTTTTTATACGGATTCACACTGCTAGTGCTTAAGTTTTGTGGCGTTCTTGTTCATTTTTGTGTATTTGTTTTGTCTTTGTCATACTGTCTCAATTCGTATTGCTATGTATTGCCGTGATTTTGGATTTATGATTTTAGAATTCCCCCCTTCCGCGTTCTTGCTTCGGTATTCGTTTGCCGATGTATTTGTTACGATGAACCTTTAAAACATCTATGTAAACATTACATTTATCTACTTGGATGCATTTTCTTTTATACTTATTGCAACAAAAGCGTGTCTCATATTTTTGATATAGGATCTGATTGTAAAATAAAAGAAAGTTAAATTTTTACTTTGAGAAATTTTTAATTTTCAAATTTTGAATTTTATTTAATTTTGAACTAGGCCCTGTTTCAAAAATCTGAGATACGGTTTTGCAGCAATTGAAAGGTTCTGTCAGATAAAGTAAACAGAATTCAGCTACCTCTAAAGTTGTACACGTTATTTTCATTTTGAAAATATAACCCTTGAAGCCAAATATTTTGCTAAATATGGAAATTTAGGAATTGATGCTTCAAAGGAACACATTTGAAAATAGCATTAACAGACAATTTAATCTTTTTTCCTTTCATCTGATACCTCATTTGTTATTGTATCTTTACTGGTAACAGTGTTACGGGCATTCAAAGTCAGGGACTGACATTTTCCTTCAAAAGACTGTTGTGCTGCCTAAATAATCTTTTCTGGACAAACAATTCGTTTCTCCTTATCCTTTTTGGATAGACAGTTCGTTTCTCACTTGTTATTCATTTTTTTTTGGACAAATGTTTCTCACTTATTATTCTTGTTTTCTTTTACGGACAGTTCGTTTCTCGCTTATCATTCTTTTTGGACAGACAATTCTTTTCCCACTTATTATTCTTTTTTCGGACAGACAGTTCGGTTCTCACTTATTACTCTTTTTTTGAACAGACAGTTCGTTTCTAACTGATTATTCTTTTATTAGACAGACAGTTCGTTTCTCACTTATTTTTCTTTCTTTTTTTGACAGACAATTCGGTTCTCACTTATAATTCTGTTTTCGACAGACAGTTCATTTCTCATTTATTATTCTTTTTTACAAACAAATTCGTTTCTCACTTATTATTCTTTTTTGTGACAGAAAATTTGTTTTTCTAACTAATTATTCTTCTTGTGGACAGACAGTTCGTTTCTCACTCAATATTCTTTTTAGGACAGACAATTCATTCATCACTTATTATTCTTTTTTAAACAGACAGCTAGTTTCTCACTTATTATTCTTTTTTTTAACAGACAGTTCGTTTCTCACTTATTATTCTTTTTTTAACAGACAGTTAGTTTCTCACTTATTATTCTTTTTTTTAACAG
>MJUU01025113.1:100707-120787 GCA_002080025.1 Modiolus philippinarum
TTTAACAGACAGTTCGTTTCTCACTTATTATTCTTTTTTAACAGACAGTTCGTTTCTCACTTATTATTCTTTTTTAAACAGACAGTTAGTTTCTCACTTATTATTCTTTTTTTAAAAGACAGTTCGTTTCTCACTTATTATTCTTTTTTTTTAACAGACAGTTCGTTTCTCACTTATTATTTTTTTTTTAACAGACAGTTCGTTTCTCACTTATTATTCTTTTTTTAACAGACAGTTCGTTTCTCACTTATTATTCTTTTTTTTTAACAATCAGTTCGTTTCTCACTTATTATTCTTTTTTTAACAGACAGTTCGTTTCTCACTTATTATTCTTTTTTTAACAAACAGTTAGTTTCTCACTTATTATTCCTTTTTTTGGACAGACAGTTCGTTTCTCACTTATTATTCTCTTTTAGGACAGACTGTGTTTCTCACGTATTATTCTGTTCTAGACAGACAGTTAGTTTCTCACTTATTATTCTTTTTTTTTGGACAAACAGTTCGTTTCTCACTTATTATTCTGTTTCAGACAGACGGTTTGTTTCTCACTTATTATTCTTTTTTCGACAGACGTTTCAGTTTTCAATTGCTTTTTTATTGACGGCTCAGTTCTCACCTATCATTCTTTTTTAGATAGATGGTTCAGTTCTCACTTATTATTATTTTTTGGATAGACGGTTCAGTTCTCATTTACAATTTGTTTTTTTGATTGACGACTCAGTTCTCACTCATTATTCTTTTTCAGGTACCAGTAGATGGTTCAGTTCTCTCTTATTATTCTTTTTGGGCAGAGGGTTCAGTTCTCACTAAGTAATATTAAACGTCTTACTTCGAACTACAAATATCTGATCTGCACATATCAAAGCTTGATGAAGTAAATACATGAGGTGGCCAAAATACTCGTCACTTGTATTTTCTCCCTATATATTCCATATAAAACTACCTTTTCTCAAAAATTAGTGGTGAAGTCAATTCTAATCCTTTACTTGTTTATCTCAGTGTAATTTTCTAAACTGGAGTTCTAAAGAATAATTGATATAAAGAGGAAGTGAAATTTCGACGCCATAATTTTTCTTGCACAAATAGAGAATTATGACCCTGAATTTTACACTTCATGTTTTAATGAACATTTCTTTTTAAATCTACTGTCTGAAATTCATGTTCCAATACGTAAACTTCACAAGATTCTGAGTTTACTGGTTAAATTTTCATTGAAATTGGATAAGAATTCACTCCACAATATTTTTTGGAAAAAAATGTAGTTCTACATGACATATATAGGGCAAATATATTAGTGAGGAATACTTATGGCCATGCACTATATGTGTGTATGTTAAGGTCTAAACGGACAGATTCCCAATTTATATGGTAATCAAATAAATAATAGGAAAATGTACTGCAAAATATAACAATTTATTTCATATTACCAAAGAGACAAAATACAATGAAAGCAATACAAATTGTACCTCATTTTTTTCTGAGTAAAAACATAGATGACAAAAGCACAAGGCATCATACTGAAATCAAATGTTTATGATTGATTTAATCACTGATTCTGATGATGTATCTAAACAGAAAATCAGCAAAACAAGTTTCTCTGGAATAATATTAAAGGGGTTCAACTTTCTCTGGTTAGGTAAAATATTCAAGGAATGGAAAAAACGTTTTCAAATGATGACTCATGCATAATATGCAACAGACAAAAAATGATGAGAATAGCACTAACAGCTCAGTGTTTAAGAGTTTATTTTTAGTCAATAATCTGAAAACACCGTGTCATTGTACTAAACTGTCTGGAGTTCAACAAAATAGGGTCAAATAAGCTGAGGACCAAGAAAGCTGAAATATATAAATTAACTAATGTGTAGTTCAAATTACTCTCTGCCAAGCATTGTAAATAAGATGAAAAATTGTCCAAATTACACACACTTGGCATAAGAGCGTAAAATTCATTAATTTTATCTCTTAGTTGTTCCTCTCTGACAAAAAAATATATAATTTAATTGATCTGGTCAAGGAAACATATAAAACACATCTGAATCAAACATGTGTATTTAAATGTGATTTAAATTTTGATGGTGAGACCAAATAAAATTTAAGTCTTGTTCTTAGATTTTCAATCCATTGTTATCTTGACAGGTAAAATTGCATTTTTGAGGCTGAAAAGATATAAAAAAAATTCCAACTCATCTTTATTTGAAGTTCATTGCAATGTGAAATATGTAATATACATCTTTTTCAAAGATACAGACCCCCCTTTACATCTGCATAGAGCCACAGAGCCTGAGGACAAAAAAAATATCCACTCTTATATGGCCCAAGGAATAAAAACAGTTTAAAGGATTCATTTATTCATATGTCATGGTTTTGTTCATTTGTCATGGTTTGCATTGTTTGTCAACTATTGGTATTATGCATAGTTTGATAATATTTCTAAAGAGATGACCCATTACAACAATAAGAGATTGGAAATATCAATGAAAAAGTACTGAAACTTGCTAAATATCATGATACAATAACAAGAAGCTCTCAAGGACAAGAGTCTCTCACCTGGGCCAAGGCTTCGCATGCCTAATAATCACTTATGCTTTGACAATTGAAAACTCATTATTACAAAGTTTGATTTCATTAACAGCTTCCTATTTCCTAAACCACAACCAAACCATGTGGATTCAAAAGGATCATATTTTCAAAGCAACCACCCGATGACTATTTTTTTTCAAGTCAGGATCTAACTGCTCAATGTTTTCAAACAAGAAAATGTCAAAAAGTTTTGCTAAATCTATACTCTCCTTTAACAGCCATCTTTAATTAGATTCAGACAGACACTATCTTACATGACACAATCTAAGGGTAATTGCAATCATGTATTGGTCCAGTGGTTTCAAAGAAAATCTTTAAAAGTGTTTCTATATGGTCTAATGTTAACCTCTGTTTCCTGTTGGTGTCATTTAAAATTAGATGAGGACATGCAAGACATAATTCTTGAAGGTGTCCACCAAACGACTATTGTGATCAAACCTACTTTCAATTGGTTCAGCAACGTTAAAAGGATTGAATGAGTTTTCCAAAAGGGTCCTTAATGAAACTATTTTCCGAAGAAGGGGACATCTGGACATCTTGGAAAAAAACAAGAGCTGTCACCGAATGGCAGCCAGTTATACCCCGCTCATTGAACCCTGAATCAATATTGTAAGTGCAAAAATACAGATGTGGACACAATACAAGTGTGGACACATTGCAAGTATGGACACAAAACAAACATTTACAAAGTTGCATAGAAAAATGAGATGCAAATACTTTGAGGAGGATGCAGGGCACAAAGATGGAAATGGGGTTAGTCAGTAAACAGGAAGTAGCGCATCAATTAGGCCAAAAAGGGGAGACACAATAAACAAAACAATACTGAAGCTGCATACAAAATATTAAGTAGCTGTCATGTGCAGCTGCTGAGGAAGTGGTGATGCGATATGGCCGAAAATGTGAGATGCAGCACAGGACCCCATACTGAAGCAACATACCAAATTTCAAGTGGTTGTAATGTGTGATTGCTGATAAAAATGCGACGGAAATATGTGTGACGGACGGACGGACAGAGGTAAAACAGTAAACACCCCCTCCTTCAGAGCGGGGGTATAATATTAAGTAGCTGTCATCTGCATTTGCTTAGAAAAATGCAACGAAAAAGTCACAAAATGAAAGTTAAAAGGCACAGTCGGTAAGCAGGAAGTGGTAATTCAAGATGGCCAAAAGGGGGGGAGGCGCAGTATAGGACTCCATACTGATGCCCTATACCAAATATCAAGGCAGTCATGTGTTGTTACTTAGAAAAATGAGATGAAAAAATCACAATTTTGAAAATGAAAGCTAAAAAGACACAAAGTCGGTAAACAGGAAGTTGTAATTCTATTCTGCCAAAAAGGGGAGGCACAGTATAGGACTCTATACCGATGCACCATACCAAATACCAAGTGGCTGTCATGTGTAGTTGCTGAGAAAAATGCGACGAATAAATTTCAATTTTGAAAATGAAAGTTAAAAAGACACAAAGTCGGTAAACAGGAAGTGGTGATTCGATTTGGCTGAAAAGGGGAGGCGCAGTATAGAACCCTCTACTGATGCATCATACAACATATCAAGTGGTATGTGTAGTTGCTGAGAAAAATGCAACGAAAAAGTCACAATTTTGAAAATGAAAGTTAAAAAGAGACAAAGTCGGTTAACAGGAGGTTGTGATGCGATATGGCCGTAAATGGGAGATGCAGTACAGGACCCCATACTAAAGCACCATACTAAATATCAAGTGGTTGTCGTGTGTGGTTGCTGAGAAAAATGCAACGAAAATATGTGTGACGGACGGACGGATGGACGGACAGAAGTAAAACAGTATACCCCTCCTTGCAGCGGGGGTATAAAAATACAGACACTAAGTGAAAGGGGACAACCAAAGAACTATTGGCCTAGTGGTCTCAGAAAGTGTTCCCATATGGTTCAATGTAATCTATGTTTCCTCTGGCAGCTATGTTAAGGATTTAGACACTATTTTTGTAGATACTGACCAAATGGTTTCTGAGTACAAGAAGTTTTAATGAAAAGTTTATGACAGATGGAGTACAGATGCAAAAAGATGGAAAGAGCTTACTATGGCTATGTCAGGTAAGCTAGAAAGATATAACAACTACAGTGTCTTATATATAAACATGAAACATAAAGCTTACTAGAGTGATCAAAGTTAATTTCACTTTATGAATTAAAAACAATATCCTAAACAAGGAAAACGAACATATTATGGCACAAATTAACGCACAGCATAAAAAGCTTGACACAACTATTAGCTAACAATACATAACAAATTGGTTTATAACTTTTTCTTCTTTACTTCTTTAAGTTTGTCACCATAATACCACACTGCTAATGTATCTGGAGTAACGCCACATTTGTATGCAAATACAATCATCAGGTTTAGTCCAGTAATCTACAAAGACAATATGTCAGATGGTCACTGCTGTGCATGTTGTTTAGGCATGATTGCTACCTCCCTTAAAACAGCTAACACATATATTCCATTTTTATACGGACAGTCTATGAGGTAAACATTAATGTTGTATTTTACAGATGTAAACATGTAATACAATTAAAACATTATTTTTACAGACGTTTACATTTTATACAATTAAAACATTATTTACTATGTTCAAAAATATCACCAAATGTGGAATAAACATATCTTAGTGAAACAGTTCAATAACAAGAGCTGTCGCCGAATGGCAACCAGGTATACCCCCACTCATTGAACCCAGGATCAAAAATTCATGTTTTCACTAAATTTCGAAATTCAGTCCAATTTTCGTCAAACAGGAAGTATGCATCTGACATGACTCAAAAAGGACGTTCCTTACAACCAATCATATAAAGGCTGCATACGAATTTTGAAATCAATCCCTCTTGTAGAAGCTGAGAAAAATGCGACGAAAAATTCATGTTTTCACTTCAGTTCGTAACGGTCACATTTCGTCAAACAGGAAGTACACATCCGACAGGACTCAAATATGACGTTCCTTACAACTAACCATATAGAAGCTGCATACCAATTTTGAAATCAATCCCTCTTTTTAGAAGCTGAGAAAAATGCGACGAAAAATTCATGTCTTCACAACATTTCATAACAAAGTCAAGAGTTTGTCAAACAGGAAGTACACATCCAACAGGACTCAAAATAGGACGTTCCTTACAAATAGCCATAAAGAGGCTGCATACCAATTTAAAATCAATCCCTCTTGTAGAAGCTGAGAAAAATGCGACGAAAAATTCATGTTTTTACTACATTTCGTACGGTCACATTTCGTCAAACAGAAAGTACACTTCCGACAGGACTCAAAATAAAACGTTCCTTACAACTTACCATATAGAGGCTGCATACCAATTTTGAAATCAATCCCTCTTGTAAAAGCTGAGAAAAATGCGACGAAAAATTCATGTTTTCACTACATTTCGTAACGGTCACATTTCGTCAAACAGGAAGTACACATCCGACATGACTCAAAATAGGACTTTCCTTACAACTAACCATATAGAGGCTGCAAACCAATTTTGAAATCAATCCCTCTTGTAGAAGCTGAGAAAACTGTGACGAAATTTTTTTCGGACGAACGGACGGACAAGATGAATGCAGTATACCCCCTCTCTATAGAGTGGGGGTATAATATATGTAGCAAAGCATATGTATCTGTACTATACAAGTTATTACATAATTGAATCCTGCATTCTGTAATATTTAAGAAGCAATCAGGGTTTGACTGTTTGCAAGATAATAATGCATGGGTGTTCCATGGAACACATGTGTCGCCTGTACTATATATATTTAAGAATTCATGTTTTGTTATATAACGACAAAGTCAAAAGATAATAAAAAGAAATCAAAACTACGTCTGGGGTGACATAATTAAAGAAAATCAAAATGCATAGGGCACATCTACAATATGTATTGAAGCATTCTTGCACTTTTGGTTGGAAAGTACCAAGCAATCTAGGAGCTGCAGATAATGGAAGCATATCCTTAAGACTCCAATAAGCTAAAATGGCCAAGTTCAAACATTGCTAGAAAATCTTAAAAATCACCATTGAAGAAAAACAACATGCATGGTGCACATCTTCAATATATACTTAAGCATTTCTGCAAGTTTTGTTGGAAAGTATCATGCGGTTTAAGACGAGTTGCAGATAATGGAGGCATACCCTTAAAACTCCGATAAGCTAAATAACAAAGTCCAAAGAAATAAAGAAAATCTGAAAAAAAATAAAAACTAGAGTTACTGTGGCCTAGTGGGCCACGGATACTCCCCGCCCCCGCCTCTTCCTGAATTTTACTGCACATCTGGGGAAGAAAAAAAAGGAATTATTGGAAATTCTAATGCAACATTTATATAACGGAAGTTTTGATTGGTCAAAACTGACCGTCATTTCCACCATCTACACACCTGGGCAAGTAGGTTCCATGTTTAGTCTGATTTCTAATATAGTTACAAATACACAAGTCAAAAATAGAACAAGAAGTCGTTCAAATTTGCATTAGAATCGCAATAACAGTACATTATTTGAATACCCAAGGGTGTCAATCTTGATTTGACGGTCAAAATATACGTGTCGCCTGTAAACTGCATTTTGACCGTCAAATCTACAATTCACGCCCTCGGGTATTAAAATAATGTACTGTTATTGCTTAAATAAAATACTAAGTGCACACCTTTAAGATGTGATTAATGTACATGCTTAGTGGTAAAGAAGGATTGGTGGATACCAGGTGTTCACATTGAGCTAAAAAAAAAGCTAAAATAACAAAGTCCAAAACATGTCGAAAATTTGGAGAAAAAAAGGAATTATTGCAAAACAAAATGAGTAGTGCAAATCTACAACATGTAATCAAGCTCCTGCATAATTTTCATGAAATTCCATTCAATGGTCAGGGAGGAGTAGTGGATACCAGGTGGTCAGCATATGGTTTGCATTGTGCTAAAATGTCGAAGTCTAAAACATGTCAAAAATCTGGTAAAAAACTAATTTTTGTAAAATCAAAAAGTGTAGTGCACATCTACAACATGTAATCAAGCTCCTGCATAAGTTTCATGAAATTCCAATCAGTGGCAAAGGAGGAGTAGTGGATACCAGGTGGTCACCTTATGGTTTGCATTGAGCTAAAATGACAAAGTCCAAAACATGTCAAAAATCTGGAAAAATGGAATTATTTAAATCAACAAAAAGCGTAGTGCACATCTACAATATGTAACCAAGCTACTGCATAAGTTTCATGAAATTCCAATCAGTGGTCAAGGAGGAGTAATCGATATCAGGTGGTCACCTTATGGTTTGCATTAAGCTAAAATGACAAAGTCCAAAACATGTCAAAAATCTGGAAAAATAAAATTATTGGAAAACAAAAGCGTAGTGCACATCTACCCCCCAATATGTAATAAAGCCCTGCATAAGTTTCATGAAATTCCAATCAATGGTTTAAGAGGAGTAGTGGATACCAGGTGGTCACCTTATGGTTTGCATTGAGCTAAAATGACAAAGTTTAAAACATGTAAAAAATCTGAAAAAAATAGAATTACTGGGAAACAAAAAGCTTAGTGCACATCTACAATATGTAATAAAGCTCCTGCATACGTTTCACGAAATTCCAATCAATGGTTTAAGAGGACTAGTGGATACCATATAGTCACCATATGGTTTGCATTGAGCTAAAATGACTAAAATGACAAAGTCCAAAACATGTCAAAAATTAAAAAAAAATTAAGGCATTATTGGGAAAAAAGCATAGTGCACATCTACAATATGTAATTAAGCTCCTGCATAAGTTTCATGAAATTCCAATCACTGGTATTGAAGGAGTAGGGGATACCAGCTTTTGGGTACAGAAAGACAGACGGACGGAAGGACGGACACCATTAACACTATATACCTCCCGAAAAGCAGGGGGTATAATAAATGAAAAACAAAAGGCATGGTCTTGAGAAATAAAAAGTTCAAAGTTCAAAGTTCATAGTGTACATCTACAATTATTCCTGCAAGTTTGGTTGAAAAGTACCAAGCGGTGTAGGAGGAGTTGCGGATAATGGAGGTATACCCTCTGACTCCAATAAGCTAAATGACAAAGTCCAAAAATAGCTAGAAAATCTGTTCGGTTCAAACTAAATGAAAAACAAAATGCATGGTGCATATCTGCAATATATATTGAAGCATTCTTGCAAGTTAAGTAAGAAAGTACCACGTCGTCTAGGAGTAGTTGCAGATAATAAGGGTATACCCGAAGACTCTAATAACCTAAAATGACAAAGTCCAAAGATAGCTAGAAAATCTGAAAAAAAAATGAAAATGCACATCTACAATATATATTGAAGCATTCTTGCAAGTTTGGTTGGAAAGTACCAAGAGGTCTAGGAGGAGTTGCGGATAATAAAGGTATACCCTATGAATCAAATTAGCAAAAACTACAAAGTCCAAAAATAGGTTGAAAATCTGAAAAAATCAATATTAATCAAAAACTAAACGCATGGCGCACATCTGCAATACTGAGTATATAGTGAAGCATTCTTGCAAGCTTGGTTCCAGAGTACCAAGTGGTCTAGGAGGACTTGCAGATAATGGAAGTTTACAATTTGACTCTACAATAAAAACTGAAGCATTCCTGCAAGTTTCGTAAGAACGTACCCTACGTTTTAGGATATTGGTTAAAATCTTGGAGTCATACCGACAGACAGACGGACGGTCACAAGACGACAGAAACTGATCCCTGCGTGTCGATCCTGCACTAGGTGCAGCCAACACAAAAATTAAAATACATTATACTGTATTTTTCTGCTCAAAATTTCAAAGCTTCAGGGGGCAGAAATCCAGAACCACTTTCATGTCTAAACCAAACGTTGAGTATTTTTTATATTTTAAACTTGGCTGGAGTTTTGTTGTCAAACTTTACAAAAATATAAAGTTTGTGGCAAATTTACGGCACACTGGTCAGTGTGCCAGAAGTGTGCAGAACAGCACCACTAGTGGTGCTGTTCTGGCACACTTGCGGCACTCAAAACCATCTGAACTGTAAAATTCTGGTGCACTTCTGGTGCATAGAAGAGTGTGCCAGAAGTGTACCATATATATTTGTTTGATTTATTGTAAACTATGGTATGCCAGAAGTGTGACCGAAAGTTCTATTGTATTAGATGAGAAACAATTAATAGAGTGTGCCAGACGTGCACCAGAAACACACTTATTAAATCAAAACAAGTGGCTAAACAACCAATCAAATCTAGGTACAGGTAAACAAAGTTCAGTTGTGTTTTATAGAAGACATGTTTTCTTGTGTAGTGAAATATGAAAAGGACTTCTGTAATCAATGTTTCTGGTAAAAGTGAATCTTATTTATGCAATACTGGTACACAAAATAAAAGACTGCATATTCCATGACATCAAAAATAAAACACACATCAAATATATATGTATTACTATGCAGCATATCAATCAAATTGAGCTTCATTGATTTTCTGCAAACAATATAAAGTATTTACAAGATAAAATTATAAGACCCTGCTTTACAGCTAAATATATATCGCTAGTGCAATCTTTGATTAATGCTAGTTCAGCTAGATAATTGTTATCCCTGCAATTTTGAATGCAAGTTTGGGGATAATGTTGTTGTCTCTGTCTGTCTGTCTGTCTGTCTGTCTGTCCGCAGCATTTTACTTGTGACTAAAACATTCTCCTACATCTTTGGATCAATTAGTCTCATTTTGATGAATAATCATTTATTTTGTGTACTAATGTTCAAAAAGTTTTAGGAATTTCGATTCCAGATCCATCTTTGGAATTGTTTTCCAGAAAATGTCAAAGATTTTTTTACATTTTTGCATGCAGTCACATATTTTAGCAATTTTTTATACCAGTAAATTGGTAATTTTCCTGAGACTTAATTATCTATTGGAATATTGACTAGCAACCATACTTTTTTGAAAACATATGTCAGTAAAAACAGTTATTTCATTATAATTGGATTGCAAAATATTTGATTCCAATTTTTGTCAGTTTCCTTAAAACTTTCAAAGACCATTAATTTTACCATACACTTTTAATACATTTCAAAGAAAACAGTCATTTTCAGTATTTGGGTTTAAAAAAAAATATTTTATTTCATTTTTGGTTAATTTTTCTGAAACTTCAAAGATCAGTATTTTTTTAAATTCTACAGTAACTAAAAAACCATACTTTCTTGATACATATGTTTAATTGAAAAAAGTTATATTTCAATTATAGGAATAAATAAAAATCAGAGGGATATACAGTTTTACTGTCTGAAACTACTTTGTTTTAGATTTTTTGCTTGTGTATGGAGTTATAACTGTGAAAGTACTTTCATCGGTGGATATCAAATTTGTTGGTTTTGCAAAAAAGCATTCCTTCCAGAGTTTTATATTCTCATGATTTGACAGCATTTTCCTTGCAAGTTAATATCTGAGAATTGGTATTGGTTGGATTTCAATTTACTACAAAGTCCACGAAAATTTGCCCTCCTCCTTCCATCCCAGATAAGAGTGCTTTCTTAGTATTTAGTCAAGGTTTTCTCTGCAATGGTATATGATACAAACACTAAATTTTCCTAAACTGCCAGTATTGTGACACAAGTGTACCAGAATACCAGAACTGTTTCACAAGTGTGCCAGAACTGTGCCAGAACTTTACCGCAAGTGTGCCAGAACTGCACCACAAGAGTGCCGGAACTGCACCGCAAATATGCCAGAACTGTACCGCAAGTGTGCCGAAAAACGCACTTCTGGCAAATTTGTCGCAAACTAGTTGTAAATTTGCCACAAACTATCCACAACTGTGTGCCAGAAGCCTTATATTTTTGTAAGGGAAAAACTTGAGTGCCATTTTGAAGATATACTACATAACTTTATGTTGACAAAATAAAATACAAAAAAAATCAAAATTCTGAATATTCCTTCATGCTTGTTGAAAGGAAAAAATTCTCAATGCAATGGAAATGGAAAATCTAGAAGAGTTAACGTTCAGTTCGCCGACAAGAATTTCAAATGCTTGTTACTCCAAAATCAGCACACTGACTTACTAGTATTTATGTTTTTTACTCAGAATTATCTATGAACAGTGGAGTGACCATCTGAATGCCAAAATAATAACTAGGAATTGTGACAATAAGGAACTAAACATTAGAAGATATACTAAAATACCAAAGTTGCATGATAAACAGTAAATTGTGTTATGCTGTACACGTGTTTCAAGTAGTAACCTCTCATCAGCAGCATTAAAATCAAATAATATGGAAAGACAAAATCAAAACGTAGTAATAAAATGGATAACAGGAAATACTTATAATGACCCAAAATTACATGCTACAATCTACCAGGGAACTGCACAGTAAAAACGTTGATAAAGGGCTACGATGAGCGCAGCATGATACAAATGCAGAATGTCTATCACTGAAATTTTAACAAGTGTAAATTCAAGTGAATGTGGACACAGTTATTAGCTTGACACCGTAACTAGATGGACTAAGGAGCTTGAAACAGTATTTAGGGAACATAAAAATTAGTCCTTTTGATCTCTGAAAGCCCAGAAACTGTAAGAGTAATGCAAATCTGTTAACATACTACTGATGAATCCAAAGAAAAAATCCAATCAAAATCCGATTAAAAATAATGATTTTACATATTTTCAAAAGTTGCAACTTCAGCCCTTTGACCTCTAATAGGTCAGAAAAGGTAAGAGATACGCCACATTTATTGACATACTACTGAAAGCTTACAACTAGAGGAATCTTAAGGAAAAAAATCCCACAGAAATCAGATTAAAAACAAGAGGCTGTCAAGAGCCTGTATCGCTCAACTGGCCCTTGATTGACAGAGTCATTTTATGTTAAAGAGCCCATAGTTAAATTATAGTTCAAATATGCTCAGGTAGTTTAAGGAGAAGACTTCTGTGAGTGTTTCCAATAGGGTACAATGTTAAACTATGCTCCCTGCTTGCAGCCATCTTGGATAAAGTGTGAGCCTGAAAAAGACATTTTTCTTTGCAGGGGCCACATAGAGACTATTTTGACCAAGTTTGAATCTATTGGCTCAGCAATTTCAGAGGAGAACATCTTTGAATGTGTTTTCCCATGGGGTTCAATGTAAAACTAAGTTCCCCACTGGCCACAATATTGGATATAGAGAAGGCCTGAAAAACATTTTTTTGCAGAGGACCACCCAAGGACTATTGTGGTGACAATTTTATCTAATTGGCTCAACAGTTTCAGTGGAGAAAATCTTTAAATGTGTTTTTCCAATAAGGTCCAATGTTCAAACCAAGTTCCTGCTGGTGGCCATATTGAATATAGCACAGACCTGACAAACACCTTTTTTTAATTTGCAGGGGATCACCCAAGAACTATTGTGGCCAAGTTTGGTTCAAAATGGTTCAACAGTTTCAGAGGAGATCTTTGAAGGTCTTTTCCCGATGGTCCAATGTTAAAAGTAATGATCCCCGCTGGCGGCAATGTTGGATACAGTGCGGACCTGAAAAATACCTTTAATGCAGGGACCACCCAAAGACTATTGTGGCCAAGTTTGGTTCAAATTGGCTTATCAGTTTCAGAGAAGACAATCTTTGAATCTGTTTCCAACTGGCAGCCATGTTGAATGCAGAACAGACCTGACAAACACCTTTTTTTTAATTTGCAGGGGATAACCCAAGAACTATTGTGGCCAAGTTTGGTTCAAAATGGTTCAACAGTTTCAGAGGAGATCTTTGAAGGTCTTTTCCCGATGGTCCAATGTTAAAAGTAATGCTCCCCACTGGCGGCAATGTTGGATACAGTGCAGTCCTGAAAAATACCTTTAATGCAGGGGATTACCCAAAGACTATTGTGGCCAATTTTGGTTCCAATTGGCTCATCAGTTTCAGAGAAGACAATCTTTGAATATGTTTTCCTATAGGTCCAATGTTAAAACTATTTCCAGCTGGCAGCCATGTTGAATGCAGAATGGACCTGAAAAACACCTTTTTTGCAGGAACCCCCAAGGACTATTGTGGTCATGTTTGGTTCCACTTGACTCCTCAGTTTCAGAGGAAAAGATGTTTGAACGTTTTTCCCATAGGGCCCAATATTTAAACTATTTTTCTCACCGGCGGCCACTTGGATACAGGGTGAACCTGAAAAACACCTTTTTTGAAAGTGACCATCCAAGGACTATTCTGGCCAAGTTTGGTTTCAATTGGCTCAGTAGTTTCAGAGGAGAAGATCTTTGAATGTATTTTCCCAAAGAGTCAAATGTTAAAACTATAATTCCCAGTGGATGCCATCTTGGATATAGGGCAGACATTAAAAGCATATTTTTTGCAAAGGACCACCAAACGACAATTATAGCCAAGTTTGGCTCCAATTGGATCAGTAGTTTCAGAGGAGAAGATCTTTGAACATGTTTTCCCATAGGGTCCAATGTTAAAACCAGGGTCCCCGCTGGCAGCCATCTTGGATATAGCGCGGATCTGAAAAACAATTTTTTTTGCAGTGGACCACCCAAGGACTATTGTGGCCAAGTTTGGTTCTAATTGGCTCAGTAGTTTCAGAGAAGAACATCTTGGAATGTGATTTCCCATAGGGTCCAATGTTAAAAACTAGGTTCCCCACTGGCCACAATATTGGATATAGAGAAGGCCTGAAAAACACCTTTTTTGCAGAGGACCACCCAAGGACTATTGTGGCAAAATTTGGATACAATTGGCTCAAAAGTTTCAGTGGAGAAGACCTTTAAATGTGTTTTTCCAATAGGGTCCAATGTTCAAACCAAGTTCCTGCTGGTGGCCATATTGAATATAGCACAGACCTGACAAACACCTTTTTTTAATTTGCAGGGGATCATTCAAGAACTATTGTGGCCAAGTTTGGTTCAAAATGGTTCAACAGTTTCAGAGGAGATCTTTGAAGGTTTTTTCCCGATGGTCCAATGTTAAAAGTAATGCTCCCCGCTGGCAGCCATATTGAATGCAGAATGGACCTGAAAAACACCTTTTTTGCAGGAACCCCCAAGGACTATTGTGGTCATTTTTGGTTCCACTTGACTCCTCAGTTTCGGAGGAAAAGATGTTTGAACGTGTTTCCCATAGGGCCCAATATTTAAACTATTTTTCTCACCGGCGGCCACTTGGATACAGGGTGAACCTGAAAAAGAGACCATCCAAGGACTATTCTGGCCAAGTTTGGTTTCAATTGGCTCAGTAGTTTCAGAGGAGAAGATCTTTGAATGTATTTTATCAAAGAGTCAAATGTTAAAACTATAATTCCCAGTGGAGGCCATCTTGGATATAGGGCAGACATTAAAAGCATATTTTTTGCAAAGGACCACCAAACGACAATTATAGCCAAGTTTGGCTCCAATTGGATCAGTAGTTTCAGAGGAGAAGATCTTTGAACATGTTTTCCCATAGGGTCCAATGTTAAAACTATGATCCCCGCTGGCAGCCATCTTGGATATTGCGAGAATCTGAAAAACAACTTTTTTTGCAGTGGACCATCTTGGAATGTGGTTTCCCATAGGGTACAATGTTAAAAACTAGGTTCCCCACTGGCCACAATATTGGATATAGAGAAGGCCTGAAAAACACCTTTTTTGCAGAGGACCACCCAAGGACTATTGTGGCAAAATTTGGATACAATTGGCTCAACAGTTTCAGTGGAGAAGACCTTTAAATGTGTTTTTCCAATGGGGTCCAATGTTCAAACCAAGTTCCTGCTGGTGGCCATATTGAATATAGCACAGACCTGACAAACACCTTTTTTTAATTTGCAGGGGATCACCCAAGAACTATTGTGGCCAAGTTTGGTTCAAAATGGTTCAACAGTTTCAGAGGAGATCTTTGAAGGTCTTTTCCCGATGATCCAATGTTAAAAGTTATGCTCCCCGCTGGCGGCAATATTGGATATAGTGCGGACCTGAAAAATACCTTTAATGCAGGGGACCACCCAAAGACTATTGTGGCCAAGTTTGGTTCCAATTGGCTCTGAGTTTCAGAGAAGACAATCTTTGAATGTGTTTTCCCATAGGTCCAATGTTAAAACTGTTTCCAACTGGCAGTCATGTTGAATGCAGAACAGACCTGAAAACACCTTTTTGCAGGAACCCCCAAGGACTATTGTGGTCATGTTTGGTTCCAATTGACTCCTCAGTTTCAGAGGAAAAGATGTTTGAACATGTTTTCCCATAGGGCCCAATATTTAAACTATGTTTCTCATCGGTGGCCACTTGGATATAGGGTGAACCTGAAAAACACCTTTTTTGAAAGGTACCATCCAAGGACTATTCTGGCCAAGTTTGGTTTCAATTGGCTCAGTAGTTTCAGAGGAGAAGATCTTTGAATGTATTTTCCCAAGGAGTCAAATGTTAAAACTATGATTCCCATTGGAGGCCATCTTGGATATAGGGCAGACCTCAAAAGCATATTTTTTGCAAAGGACCACCAAATGACAATTATAGCCAAGTTTGGCTCCAATTGGATCAGTAGGTTCAGAGGAGAAGATCTTTGAACATGTTTTCCCATAAGGTCCAATGTTAAAACTATGTTCCATGCTGGAGGCCATCTTGGATATAGCGCGAACCTGAAAAAACACCCTTTTAGCAGGGGACCACCCAAGGACTATTGTGGCCACGTTTGGTTCTAATTGGCTCAGTAGTTTCAGAGAAGAACATCTTGGAATGTGATTTCCCATAGGGTCCAATGTTAAAAGCTATGTTTCCTGCTGGTGGCCATCTTGGATATAGCGTGGACCTGAAAACATCATTTTCGCCAGGGACCACTTAAGGACTATAGTGGCCAAGTTTGGTTCAATTGGCTCAGTAGTTTCAGAGGAGATCTTGGAATGTGTTTTTCCATAGGGTCCTATGATAAAACTATGTTCCCCGCTGGCGGCTATGTTGGATATAGCCCGAATCTGAATAACCCCCTTTTTGCAGGGAACCACAAAAGGACCATTTTGGTCAAGTTTGGGTGCAATTGGCTCAGTAGTTTCAAAGGAGAACATCTTTGAATGTGATTTCCCATAGGGTTTCATGCTAACATGTTAACATGCCTATTTAATATGAACTCGATATATGAAACGGTTTTCAAGAATTAATAATTTATAACATTCTCCCATAGGGTCCAATGTTAAACTAAGATCAGCAGTGGCCACCATTTTAAACTCATGATCTGTTCTGATATTATGTATTTTTTTATGTACATCATGTTACCATGCATAGTTAATATCAACTTGATGTATGAAACGGTTTTCAAAAGGTAACAATTCACAACATTTTCCCATACGAACTATTTAAAACTATGTTCCCCGGTGGCGGCCATCATGCATGAGATGCGAACCTGTTGAACATATGTAAAATTGTAGTTCTAGATAAGCTGAACACTTTTGCTATTCAAACTTAACCTCTATCTTACATCGTTTTTGAAATATACGACAAAATGTATAAAATTACAAATATTTGACAAATGAAGGGCGATAACTTCAGCATGGGTTCTTAGATTTTCTTCAAAATTTCCAGAGGGGCAGATATTTCTATGCTGAACATTTTTGCAAATTCAAGTTAACTTCTATCATTAAAGTGGGTTTAGAGGAGAAGATTTTTTTTAATTGTTGACAAACAGACGGACGGACAGACTGACAGATGACAGATGCATAGTGATAGCAAAAACGCACATGTCCTTCTAGGTCAGGTGAGTTAAAAATTCATGGGTGTTCCAGGGAACACATGTGTCGCCTGCACTATATATATTTAAGAATTCTTGAGTTTGAAATAGAATTACAAAGTCCATGTTGCACATTTACCTTATATACTGAAGCATGCATTCCTCAAAGTTTGGTAGAATAACACAGCCATTTATGAGGAGTTGTGGATAATGGAGGCATACTCTAGAACTCAATAACCTAATGTGCAAGTTCAATGATAATATGGAATTCTAGAATCAAATGAAAAGAAGGAAAAAAAAATACATGGTGCACATCTGCAATATACACTGAAATATTGCTGCAAGTTTGGTTGAAAAATACAAAGCCATTGAGGAGGAGTTGCGGATAATGGAGGCATACCCTCAAGACTCTGATAAGCTAAAATGACAAAGTCCAAAAAACAACCATAAAATCTGGAAAAAAACAAAATTAAAGAAAAACAAAATGCATGGTGCACATCTCCAACATAAACTGAAGCATCCTTACAAGTTTGATTGTAAAATACACAGCCATTACTGAGGACCTGTGGGTAATGGAGATGCACCTTCCAGACTCCAATAAGCTAAAATGGCAAAGTCCAAAAATAGCATAAAATCTAGAAAAAACAAAATGCATGGTGCAAGATCTTCAATATATACTGCAGCATTCCTGCAAGCTTGGTTGAAAAGTGCAAAGGGGTTTAGGAGGAGAACCTGATTATGCTTAAAATTTTGGAGCCATACAGACGGACAGACAGAGGGACGCAAGATGAGGGATAGTGATCTCTATGTATTGATCCTGCACTAGGTGTAGGCGACAATAAAAATAGGTGTTCCTATAGTTAAAATAAAAACTCTTTATAACTAGTGAAGAAATGACATATTCTTAACACCAATAATATAATATTGAACTATATATTTGTATGCTCACTGGTATAAATCCCCATTTTTTCCAACGTCTGCATGCAATAATGGCTGGCCCAGAATCAGGAAACCCAATATGACCCAACTTTCTAAATCCTTCTACCTGTAAAATACAAAGCAATTTGAAATTTCTGTGTTCTATTTGTTATTAAATGAAGCTCCCTCTAATATAAGTTACCTAGTACTTGTCATAATCTCCTACTTTTTAAATGATTGATTATCTATGTGGCAATATTTCATCAATATCAAGACACCAGATTATACAAGCTTTTATAATTGGGGTGTGTGGAAAAATTCATGGAAAAAGAAAGCTGGATTGCTGTTAAAAAGATGAATATGATAGCATGAATGGGAAATTACTACTGTCAGATAGAATTTTCTGCTATTTTATGATAACACTTTGTAATTAGAACAAACGGAAAATAAAATAAAAATTGTGGGTCACCAAACATATAAGCATGAAATAAATCATGATATTTTGGTTGAAATGATAGATATTTGAATTTATTATAGTTAAATCTGATAATTTTTTTTTTTCAAATTTAGCGAATTATAAGTTAATATACTTGCCTTCAACTTGGATGAAAAAAATTTGGGGGTAATAGAACTTATTTTTGAGTACATGGTGAAAAACTAATTTTTTCCTATTATGCAAATTATCTCCCCTTAATAAAACAGGATATTGCTGAAAATTTATGTTTAACATTCCACAGTATTTCCCAATAAAAGTTGCAAATTTGTTCAAGCTCTACTTTTTACCAGACATTTAAATTATTTTGTCAACTTTCCACCAGTAAATTCCATTTTGTTGTCAGATGCACAAGAATGATATGCAGTTTTAAACTCCTGTACTACCTTAAATATGCTGAGTGCAATACACTCTCCCTATATCGGATTGCAGCTTACAAATGCTCCATTAAGGAAGGAATTTTGAAGACTTGTTGTGTGATATTTCTTTACTTCGGGCTAGAGCATTGTATGATACCCCTGTATTAAAATGATCATGATTTTTCATCACAACTATCAGCACCACCCTTGTTCTCTACTTCTTTGGTACTGGTCCAAAAACTGATCATCTGAAAATTTACCAGACTTAAAGTAAGCAAATTTTATAAAAATAAAAATCTCCCTCTGAAAAAAGCACTGTTGACAAATGACATTGTGATAACTATCAAATCCTGTTAAGGCCATTAATGTATCTAGTCTTTCATGAAGTAAGACTATAAGGAAGAGACTGAGCATCTTGGGAAAAAAAACTTGTTTGAGGACAGACATCTTCCTGTTCTGTGTGTTAGTTTACCACAACCTCAAACTAGATGTTGTCGGAAATGACAGCTATCCCTGCACTCCCTGTTTGACACAGAAAACAGTTGTTATACACCCTTGGCATATTTTTTTAATATACCTATTGATAGACTTATTGTTACTAAAAGAATTCTAGGATATATGGTTGCTAAGTAGAATTCCAAAAAAATAAGTGGTCTTTGAGACTTTCAGGAAATTTACCAAGATTGGAATCAATATTTTTGAAATCCAGTTGATGAAAATGTTTTTCCAAAACTAAATAAACAATTTAAGTATAGTTGCTAGGTAAAATTCCAAAAAATAAGTGGTCTTTGAGACTTTCAGGAAATTTACCAAAATTGGAATCAAATATTTTTGGAATCCAATTGATGAAAATGTATGTCCTAAGCTGCACAAACATTTTAAGTATGGTTGCTAGCTAGAATTCCAAAAAATAAGTGGTCTTTGAGACTTTCAGGAAATTTACCAAAATTGGAACCAAATATTTTTGGAATCCAATTGATGAAAATGTTCATCCTAAACTACAAAAACATTTTAAGTATGGTTGCTAGGTAGAATTCCAAAAAATAAGTGGTCTTTGAGACTTTCAGGAAATTTACCAAAATTGGAA
>MJUU01025113.1:134899-147039 GCA_002080025.1 Modiolus philippinarum
GATTCCCCGTGCGAGAGATGTGTGCTCTCTATATTTTTCAGTTATGGTGTACTTGTGCGTGAGAGAATTTCTCATATGGATATACTATTGATACTTTCAAATTTTGGCAATTATTTTTGTAATTTTCGAAATGTAATCCAGACCACCTGTTTTAAGTAGCCACATCTCACTATTTTATAACGCCAAGTTTTCTTACATTTGACTTGATGAGTGCCCTGTGTTTGTCTATATGTTGTAGTTGTCCACTAGCTTAAGACAATAGTGCTTTTGTCGGGCAAAGGATGACAGTGATTGTAAGAGCACTTTGCCAGTTTAATTGATGTTTGTTGACAATCCCGCACCCATGACCAAGAAAGACATGGATGTAGCGTTGCTCGACAATTAGCAAAGAATTCAGCTTAAACCGGTGCTACGGGCCGTCTTGAACTTTAATACTATGAGGTATGAGCAAAGCTCATTGTTGAAGGCCTCATGGTGACTTCAAGATGAAGAACAACAATAAAAGCGTTGTTCCTTTGCTTGTTTTTTACCATGTATTTGTAGAGACTTTGTCTCATGTGCATTTACTCCATATCCTTTTATTCACCATTTACTTATTTTTAACATAAGGGAATTTTGCTTTCCCCCTGCAGATTTGCACATTTTTAAAGAATTTTTTTCCAGTTCAACCAACGCAAATGCAACGAAATTGAAGTTCATTTCCAAACATAAAAATGTTGTGTTATCCTGCAGACAGTGCAGTCATGTTGCTGCGGTTCTTAAGGGCATATGATACAGTTACAGGGGAGATAATAACATTGTTAAGTGGAGTGGTAACGTTTTCCTGATTTTCGTGACGTCGCTCAAAACATCGTCGTGAATTCGCGGGAAAAGGACAGTACGTAACCCACACCATTGTATTCATCACTGCGAAATGCAGTCTCCATGATCTTAGTCACAACACATCTGTTATATCAATTTACAATGTAAAAATTAAAACATCGCTTTATTATTGTATTCACAAAATATAGGTCTTGAATTTTACACCTGAAAAATGTCATATCGGTATCACAGGGGTAAGGCTCGTTAGATGTTCAAATAATATATTTACGAGCCTAGCCCCTGTGATCGGTATAAGAAAGGGCGGGGGGTGCGTAAAACGTGCAACCGTGAATGACCGACTGTGTATTTGACCAAGTCGCACAACAGCTATATACTGTAGGCGTCGTATTGTGAGGGTGTAGCAACTAAGTTACTACTATACCAAGTGAATACAGGATTTATTTGGTTTGATTTACGAGACATCTAACATGTTAAATAGTTGGTAAATGCCCGGTCTATCTTCTGTAGTACTTTCTAGGATAAAATAAATGTTGTTTTCATTTTTTCTTGTCCATTAATTACGATAATTCTAGATCTAAATTTTCCGTGCTGTTAGAATTGAATCAAAACACTAAACACGACTTTCTTCCGTTAACTGTTACTTGCATGTTTTGGGTCGCTTGTTATTTAGACATTCAACTGAATTTACATAAACGGACACAACATCGTCGTATGCATGGGTCACACGAAGATGGACCACACTTTCAAATATACATTTTTCGTCTTGCACCATGTGAGACCATTATTGGAATTGGCCCGAAAAAAATGTATCGTGTGACAACAAGTTTGAAACAATATTTGGGACATTAATTCGGATACTCTACCACCTGATGAAGTAATGCAAATAGAACGAACAAAAATTGGCGGGTAAAGATGAATGAAGTTATACGGAGAGAAATACAATGCAACGTTATTTACCGCCAAAATATTATTTTTTGGTAAATTTTTGACAGTTTTTCTCAAATATCTTAAAAACTAGCACATGGACCCCCTATTTTCTAATTAGTTTTCAGAAGAAGGCCATCAAGAGAACCATTTGCCAAATTATGAAGGAAAAATCAATAGTCAATTTTTTTTTTATATCTCGATTTCAATCCAGGTATATAGCTATAATTAAGCATTACATATACAAAAACACCAAATAGGAGATATATCGGATGTTGTTATTATATTTTGTCATAATTCCATTTAAAGGCAATGAAATGAGCATTACAGATAAAAAAACAGAACTAAAATAGCCCAAGTACTTCGAAAATTACAAACATTTAAAAAATTCCCATAAAAAAGGGAAATTATTGGGTTTTGCCCTAAAATTAGCCATTTTCAACGTTAAATATCTCAAAAAGTAAGTCATGAAGGTATGTTTTTCTTTTCAAATTTGGAATCCTCATATCAAAATTTACGTTATATTGGATTTTCGTGAAAAAATCAATATGGGATCTATACTGTATCATATGCCCTTAACTTCAAGCTTCATAATAAAATAGAATGAAAAATTAACGACAATATTTAAGTGGATCTTGTCCAATAATATATTGTTATTTACAGCGATTACGAAGCAAAGGACGTCAAGCACCCCAACGTCACTATTATCACGTGATTAAGTGCTAAGATAAGTATGTTCTCCTGTAGAAGTTCTGTATCTTGAAAACGATATATTTTTTGTACCTTTAAATTGAGCACTCTGTGTCCTCAAGTACACACCTTTAGTGTATCTTACCTAAGCTATGACAAACTTCTACATCTTCAATTAAATCCTTAAATAATACCCTTATTAAATACAATACATACCATATACATGTAGTTTCTTTTCTCATATAGTGTGTCAAAAGTAAATGTTGCTTTTGAATGGATACCTATAGATATTGTACTCGTGTTGGAAGCAACTAACACCGAAATCAGTTTATCAGTAAAAAGTAATTGGCTTACATTCTATATCATTTACCAAGACTACATACAGAAACGCATAGCCGAAACGTCTCGAAATCACATTGATCGGGTTCAAAAGTATTTGTATCTCATTTGTTCCAAGCCTGTGAACTCAGGCTCTGAATTGTTTGGAAAATTTGATGTTTTCTTACATCTGTCCACTGCTAGAATTCCCTTCCTGCTTCCGAATTGGTGCAAAATGAATTGAAACAAAAGAAGAAAACACTTCAAGTGATGAAAAGTCAGCAAGCGTGCAGTTTTCCCCAATTGTCGCAAATCAGGGAAGTTTGCCATTACCTAAAACATACTTGATTGCGCTTGCATAGAGAAGCCGGTCGCTATCTATAAAGATGAAGTTTAAGACTGTACCAATAATTCATTTTTGATACATTTGCATTATGGTTCATTGTAAATTCAAAAGATTTAAAAGGTCATATAATTTATCCTACAGAGAATTATTTTAGAATTCTTTTCAAAAACGGCTTTTGCAGACAAGCCGTACAATGTAAATAAGTAAGGCCAATTCTTAGCTCTCCAACGCTGGAGGTACACGCGCGCCTGTCCAGAAAATCTAAACATTGAAAGACAGGCTGAGGAAATGAATATGCTTAAACCATTTTAAATGATAAGATGTAAATATAAACGATAAAACGACAAAAAGTCATTATTATAATAAGAGATGCATACAGCTAAAACGAGTTACAAAGGTGATAGTAGAAGTTACTATGCTTCCATTCATAACAAAACTTGTAAAAATTATAGCCCACTGCAGGAAATTTTTATGAATGAACCGAATCGTGATTTACGAATGTCAAATAAAGCTACATTTTCATGCTGTTTTTTTTTGTAAGAACTGCATATACTTTCAGTCTGAACATTTTCAAAGGAACTAATTTTAATTTGACTATAAGTTTCTCACAAAGAACTATGTTAATGGGTAATGTGATGTATGCTAGGTACATCTGGCTAGTGTCTAATCTAGACAGAAAGCAACAGTATAAAGCTACTTAACAGCTTAAAAATTGTTTGTTTCTCAAGCCTTATTATTTTAAATTAAATGGGAACGGGCAGTTCTTATTTTTTATTTTTTTCTTATTGTTTCTTTAATGTCACTGAAATCTAATTTAGATTTCACTTTTATGACATATTTTTGATACATCTGAGTTTAATTACCGCAAATAATCAATTATAAGTCAGAAATTTGGGAGCTAAAATTCATTTCCAGAGAAGGGATCCCACTTATAAGAGTAACTGAAAACCAAGGAGGAAAGTCGAGAACATAAAATGTCCTGTAGACACATACAATGATGACCAAATACAGTTTGCCTGTATTCAACAATCATCTGGGTGCATTGAGACATTATTTATTACTTTTAATAAAAGAAAAAGAACATTTTTGGGGTTATTTTCTTACTAAATCCATGATGTTTTCTTTTCAACTTTATGGAGGTACTTTATGTGTATTTACATTTCACTATTTGTGTACTATGTTGATTTCACTATATAAATTACCGAATAACAACAATAACTAACACCTATCTCCCAGGAGTGTAATCCCGCATCTTACATGAACATTTCCTGTCCTTTTTATTCTTTTTTAACATTTAATCCATATAATAGACATATTAATTCAAATTTTAATTCTAAATAAAGACTGGCTATAAAAATTTTTAATATTGGAAACATACTTTTGATCTCATTTCGTTTATCACGTTTTTGGGTTAATGATCGTACCAAAGAAAACAAAGTTCAGTTATCCCCCTCTTGATTTCTTGGCCAGAAAAATAAAGAAAGCTGCTTTTAGCACATATAAAATGCTTCACATGCAGCATTTATCTCATATAAAAGATATTCTTTTGTTGAAATTTACGCAATTTAATAAATTATAGCGATTTCATGTGGAAGTTTTGGGACACAACTTGACCATGATCTCTGACCGCCTTATAATCGTGAACAACACTAAATACAAAGTTTTGTTCCCTGAAAAGATCGTTAATGGAACCGACTTATAATTGAAAATATACAGAACTAAGATATTGGAACAAACACTTAAGGTTTTGGTAAGATTTTGAGCTTGAAGTGATAGTTGCAAAAAAATGGTGGAAATTGGAAAAAAAGTTTTGATACGGCAACCTTTTTGCAGTCGTGGCCGGGGCTTGAGAAACAACTTTTTTTTTGAATGGCCTAAACTAGAATTAAAATCTGAAATCTTGTACCAGTACACAGAACAATACAGGATATATATTATCTCCCTTTGATCATAATGGCATATAATTACTTTTCAGTGCACATTTCTATATGGTTTAACACATTTTGCTAAATTTTCATTGATTATTCAGAGGAACAAAATATATTACAAAAGTTTATTCTGTGATTTCAATGATAGTTTTTTTTTATGTTTCTGTATCCTACATGTATGTGTGGAACTATCTTCCCATTTTAAAATTACTAGTTGCGACAAGTAAGGAATAAAAATAGTGCAACTAATGGAGAAGGGGACACTTGTTTAACCACAGCTTTTTTTGTTAGACAATGTAGTAATATTAACTTCATCAACTATGACATTTTTGTCCATATTTGGACACTTAATTTCTTTCAATATTATTCCGAACCTGGGGGACTGTTAACAATTTTGATGTCAGTCTTTGTTGTAGAGGAAAACTTCTTCACTATAGAAACTGTTTCATCAGTACTACCACCATCACTAATGATGATCTCTTTCAAAACCTCTAGGTTCATGCAGTTCTACAATATATTAATAAAAAAAATTATTCTAAATGACTATAACAAACAAAAATATTATTGTGATGTCACGTGTATTGAAAATGTCTTGGAAGGATGGAGAAATGTTTGGTTATTAACCATCTTTAATATACAGGATAATGGAGAAAAAGTATTAAAAGATATATATTATTTTTTGCACATCAAATTTAAACTTCATTTTCATGCATGCATAAACAACAAATGTATAATTTATAAAATTTTGAAAGAAGTACTATAAGCATTGACTTTCTGAGAACTTTTTGGTGTCCAAAAAAAGGAAACAATAGTGTCAATATTAATTTCTTTGGCAAGAATGTTATCAAAATTTAGTGCTTTTTTTGAAGAAAATAATAATTTACTTGTAACTTAAGGACAGTGTACTATTTAGATTGCATTTTCTCCCACCTTAGACAAGAACTTCCATGCATTTCAAGGTGTAAGATTTTTTTTCTTACATAGTGGGTGTATGAAAATCTATAGATTTTCTTACACCCACTATGTAAGACAAAAAATCTTACACATTGAAATATTTTCTTACACCCACTATGTAAGACAAAAAATCTTACACCTTGAAATGCATGTATAGATTTTCTTGCACCCACTATGTAAGACAAATATCTTACACCTTGAAATGCATGGTTGTCCTTGTCTAAGGCAGGAAAAAATGCAATCTAAATAGACAAAGTTTGTGTTATTTTTTGTTTGTTTGCATGCAATGTAAATACACTCAACCTTAAGTAAAAGTATCTGATCATGCTGTTTGATATCATTAATAGACAGTAAAAACAAGAGCTGTTGTCGAATGGCAGCCAAAGATACCACGCACTCATTGAACCCTGAACTGATATGGTAAGTGCAAATTGAAGTGGGTCTACTGACACAATACAGGTGTGGACACAATACAGGTGTGGACACAATACAGGTGTGGACACAATACATGTATGGACAAAATGATATAATCTTCAAGAAAGAACTTTTCACAAAGGTTCCAATGACAATACTCTGTTGAAATCAGACAATTCAACCTTTTTTAGCCTCTTTGACATTTTACACAAAAATCATAAGTGTTATTGAAATTTCTTCACAACACTTTGTAAATCACTTTTCCAGAGGATTAGGCCATAAAAAAATAAGTTATTGGTTCACAGGCCCTCCCTCATCTAGTTTGAGGCTTGAAAAAAGGCCCTCATTGACCCTATTTTTTGCCATTTTAATAAAATAAAAACAAAAAATCACCTCCCTCACTACATTTTGGTGGTTTTAACAATGTAAAAAGCTGCCTCATCTATTTTTTAGCAAATAAAAAGATAAAAAAAATCACCTCCCTCCCTCATCATTTTAGATGAAAAATTGCCTGAGAACCAATTAATTAATTTTGTATGGCCTTACAGTGAAAAAGGTGTGTCTCTCCCACAGCTGTGGGCTGATGTGTGAAAATATTTCTGTACATGCTGGTATGCATTGTATAAGTTAGAGGCATGTTCTCAACATGTTACAAACACAATGACACATGTTGGCATGCGTTGTTGAATGTTCAGTTCGTCGGAAAATGTTGAACATGCTAAAAATTTAACAAAGTTTGTCAACCTGTTGTTGATATGTTAGGAACAGGTTAGACGAACACAAGAGGTACGCTATGCATGCAATGCATGCGGCATGTAGAAGTTTCTCGAAAGCTGTTTGTAACATGTAAAGGATGCAAACCGAGCGTCCTTGTAACTCAGGAGTAACTTATTAGCCAATGTTTTATCATGAAAATAATGGTTAAAGAGCAAGACAAATTCCAAATTAATGTAAATATCTGCTCTATTTCAGCATCAGAATAAAAATAAAATTTTGTGATTTTTGGGGAACCTACCCCTCCTTCAAATCAGTCATATTTTTCGGTGGAATTTCCATAAATTTCTGCACATGCAAATGACATTGGAGTAAAGAATTTCAAACTGATGTGACGAAAAATCGTAAAATGTTATACAAACGTTCTAGGAATGCTAGCAAATCGCTATGGATGTGTTCGGCATACATCATGTACGCTAGTAAAACACCTTTGAAACGTTGATATACACTGTTACATGTTTTGTTAGCGTTGCAGACAAGATATGGATAAGATTTCTGTGCATTGTAGGTCGTGAGCCTGACGTTATGAATGCGTCCAACAAAAGAATTTCTGCAATTTCTTGGGCCTGTGCCAAGGTTCTTACAAAAATGTGTGAATGTCGGCACAGCTGGCTAGAACCTTATACATTGTAATGTGACAGGGACTTTAAATTATTTCTTTGAAAAAAAAATCATTGCAGAAGGAATTAACAAAAGGTCAAAGTCAAATTATCTCCCCTTACTGGTTTTGGACAATAATTATATTCCTTCATGCACATATACATATAGTGCCCTTCCTTTGTATTAAGTTTCATCAAAATCCTCCGAATAGTTTGAGAGGAGTTGCAGTTATGAGGTAGCCCATACGGAGGGAATCAAGGAAAAGTGAAAGTCAAATTATCCCCCCTTCTTGGTTTCAGACAATAATTATTCCTTCATGCACATCTCCATATAGTATCCTTCTTTTGTGTAAAGTTTCATCAAAATCCTTCCAGTGGTTTAAGAGGAATTGTGCTTACGAAAAGAGTGGACAAACAGACTGGGTTATTCCTATATATTCCTAAACTTTGTTTGCGGGGGGTATAAATAAATTTGTCAATCTTATAAAAGAAATAATCTTTTATCAAAACGCCTAATAAAACCTCCAAGCTTAAGCTCCATGTAAAATGAAACTGGGGAAAGGGAGGTAATCATTTGAGTCAATAAGTGATGATGATAAAGGGGGAACTTATATAAAAAAAAACAAGTGAAACTGCAAAAAAGAAAATACATTCAAACCCTTAAAGTGAAATTCCACTTCCACTAATGTAAAATTGATTTAGTCAATACCTTTATGACTGCTAGTAATGTAGATAGGATATTATAAGTGAATACCTTGATAACTGTCTGTAATGTAGATAGGATATTAAGTCAATACCTTGATAACTGTCTGTAGTGTAGATAGGATATTAAGTCATTACCTTGATAACTGTTTGTAATGTAGATAGGATATTAAGTCAATACCTTGATAACTGTTTGTAATGTAGATTGGATATTAAGTCAATACCTTGATAACTGTTTGTAATGTAGATATGATATTAAGTCAATACCTTGATAACTGTCTGTAATGTAGATTTTATATCAAGTCAATACCTTCATAACTGTTTGTAATGTAGATAGGATATTAAGTCAATACCTTGATAACTGTCTGTAATGTAGATAGGATATTAAGTCAATACCTTGATAACTGTTCGTAATGTAGATAGGATATTAAGTCAATACCTTGATAACTGTGTGTAATGTAGATAGGATATTGAGTCAATACCTTGATAACTGTTTGTAATGTAGATTGGACATTGAGTCAATACTTTGATAACTGCTTGTAATGTAGATATGATATTAAGTCAATACCTTGATAACTGTCTGTAGTGTAGATAGGATATTAAGTCAATACCTTGATAACTGTCTGTAGTGTAGATAGGATATTAAGTCAATACCTTGATAACTGTTTGTAATGTAGATAGGAGATTGAGTCAATACCTTGATAACTGTCTGTAATTTAGATAGGATATTAAGTCAATACCTTGATAACTGTCTGTAATGTAGATGAGATATTAAGTCAATACCTTGATTACTGTCTGTAATGTAGATAGGATATTAAGTCACAACCTTGATTACTGTCTGTAATGTAGATAGGATATTAAGTCACTACCTTGATTACTGTCTGTAATGTAGATAGGATATTAAGTCACTACCTTGATTTCTGTCTGTAATGTAGATAGGATATTAAGTCACTACCTTGATAACTGTTTGTAATGTAGATAGGATATTAAGTCAATACCTTGATAACTGTTTGTAATGTAGATAGGATATTAGGTCAATACCTTGATTACTGTCTGTAATGTAGATAGGATATTGAGTCAATACCTTGATAACTGTTTGTAATGTAGATTGGACATTGAGTCAATACCTTGATAACTGTTTGTAATGTAGATAGGATATAAAGTCAATACCTTGATAACTGTTTGTAATGTAGATAGGATATTAAGTCAATACCTTGATAACTGTCTGTAATGTAGATAGGATATTAAGTCAATACCTTGATTACTGTTTGTAATGTAGATAGGATATTAAGTCAATACCTTGATAACTGTCTGTAATGTAGATAGGATATTAAGTCAATACCTACCTTGATAACTGTTTGTAATGTGGATATGATATTAAGTCAATACCTTGATAACTGTCTGTAATGTAGATAGGATATTAAGTCAATACCTTGATAACTATTTGTAATGTAGATAGGATATTAGGTCAATACCTTGATAACTGTCTGTAATGTAGATAGGATATTATCTGCTTCATTGTAGACAGGGATAATGATGCTGATTTTAGGGTTCTTTATCTGTGATCTGCTCACATTCAATTCTTTCTCCATGAACTGTAAATCCTCTGGTAAGTCCTGTGATAAACAACTCAATTAATAAATACAAAAAATGGGCTGTAAAATATATGATTTATCACTTCAGATCCTAAAATATTATACTTTCTTATATATTTTTATGTTTAAATCTAGGTGATAAAAATAAAGGAATGAAAGTCACAGAAATGCAAGCATTATCTACATTAACATAGGATCTATAAGTCTTGTCACGTGACACCGTGAATCGCTGTTAAATTGCAATTTGAAAACGTTTCCCTCCAAAATATGACGTTGCAGGATTTTGACGTCCAAATTTTTTGTTTGAAAGGTCATATGTTTTTGTTACAAATGCAACTTCCGGGTAGAAAGTATGTGCCCGGAAGTTTCAAAATTGGACAAGACTTACAGACCCAATATACAATTAATTTCTATGTGAAATGTTGAGACCAAAAACCTAACATAAGTCATGCAAGAAGTAATCTGGATTGACAGGGGCAAAGAATCAAAAAGAGGTTCAAGTCCAGGCAAGAAAAGGGGACCTCATTTTTCTGATGTGGCAATCATACTGTCATTTAGAGTAATAAATCATATGACAAATTACTAATTACTGGAACATTTTTTAGAAAGTCAATAAAAGTAATTACCTTGTTATTACATAACACAAACTGTAGTGATCTATTTTACATAATACCAAAGTTACTGTAAAATTTAGTTTCTGCACACATGACATATGGCAATTTCAATGACTTATGTTTCTGGAGTCCAGAGTGAATCAAAACATTTGGAATATTATAAACAAAAATACATGTATATGTAAAAGCTGATAGGGAACAAATACTGTGAAAGTACTATTGTTCGTAGGGATTTCAATTTTCGTTGATTTCGTGGTTTACTAAAACCACAAAATTAAGTTCCCAACAAAATCCACTTTTTCCTTAGAGATTTGATGCTGAAAATCTTAAAGCACCTTTTCTAATTCCAATGAAAAAGTGATATTTATGAAAACCACGAAAAATTGATGTCCATGAACAAAATTTTTCCACAGTAACTAATAGAATCTGAATGAAAATCCAAAATTAGCTAAGGATAGAGAAAAGGAGACACTCCTTAGTTTTAAACCTGTAATTACTGTTAAAAAATTTACCTAAAAGATTACAATAAGGAATATGAAAAACAAAATTTGGTAAAGAAACAAAGTTAATGTCAAACTTATTCTCAAAAGATTTTAAAAATCAACGAGCATTCACATAGCTATGTAGAGATATGGGCCCTGAATAAAAGGGACGTTTTGAAGAGGAGACTACTACTCTTTAGAGTCATAATATCTCACCACATCATTCAATACTGTACTTAACACATCTACAGATACTCCTAGTGACTTAGCCTTCTCTGTTTGTTCTTTGAAAACTGTTTCTGTACCCCAGTTTATACCACTAAACAGTTCATCTGAAATACATGACTATTTTTATAAGTATTAATTATATCTATATAAAGAGCTATTCCATTTACAGAATGATACAATGATAGAATTATGTGGAAAGGTTTAGATACAAAGTATAATTTTACACCACTTCCCCTGACCCTAATAGCTTGGAGATGGTAACATACCATATATTGGGTTTTCATCGCATTGTTTTTGTTTTTGTAATTTTCACTGTTAAACAGGGAAGTGAAAAATGAGCTTTGTTTATAATTTGTGTTTTTACACTTTATAGAATTCATCTGCATGGGCAGTGAATTTAACAAATTTTAACAAATTTAAACTAAATCCTCTTAGGTCCAATAATATTGCCATACTTAATGTTGCAAGATGGTGTAGAAATTACCTTAAAATAATGTTGGTACCACGATAAAATGGGACCCACGATACAACGAGAATACACTAGACTCCGAACATAGCAAAAATTAAATACATGTAAAAGAATACCCAAAATATGGTATGCAAAATCTAAAAGCATACTACCAAAAGCTAATCAGAGAGGAATCCAAGGAATTTGCAGAAATCCAATATAATTCTACTGAAATGTTAAATTTAAGATAATTCATAAGAGTCAATTTTGGACAATAAATTGCCCCCATAAAGCTCTGAAAA
>MJUU01025113.1:148206-178488 GCA_002080025.1 Modiolus philippinarum
AAAAGAGACAACTCTGTTTGAAATAGATATCTTTGACATACTATAATATATGGCAACAAAAATTTTGCAGTTTTATATTAGTCATGTGGCTCTGAATCATGTTTTGTCCCAAAGTTTCTCTTCCACATACATGTATTTCTGCTATGATCCATCTAGCTCTTTATTTTTTCCTAAAACATAATTTTTAAGATATTATAATAATTTCCATGCATGGTGACCTTATTTCTACTGCATCCACCATTACAGACCTAGAATTGCATCATGAACATAAAAATCACATTAATTCAAATATTTATTTGTAAGATGCTGACAGTTGTTGATAAACAATCTTATCCTTATACTAGTACATCATATTTTTAGACCTTGAAAGAATTGTGACAGAAATATCCACATAAGATTTGTTCCAAAGGTTAGAATATATTCTAATATGACGTCTGTAATACACTTTGTGTCCACACCTGTGGTAAAATCGCTACATATTCAAGGATGTTCCAATATTCATCATACATTGACATGCAATTGGAAATAAAAATAACAGTACTTGTAAATATTTCTACCGTCATTTTTGTATTGTTAATCAGCTTTTAAGTCCACATAAAAATATTTGATTCAAAAATATTTTCAAATTTATATACATATTTTCAGTACTTGTAGTGTGTTGAATTGGTGGAACGACGATTATTTGCCTAAGAGTGCTTCATTTAAAAAAATGTGCCTTATTTGTCCTTTTACAATCAAAATAATTCCTGGGAACTTCAATATATACTAATTTTACCACAGGTTGGCCCTTTATGTCGATATTTTAACCTTCGCTGTCACTCAGGGTACAATATTTTGTCATGAAGGGCCAAACTGTGGTAAAATCAGTATATATTCAACCTCCCAGGAATTATTTCCTTAAATATATTTGTCCATCGCAACAAACATTATAATATTTGTTCTAAAAATGACATTTATATACAAATGTTCCCAAAGGAAATCGGAAAAGTCAGAAAATCTGAAAAAAAAGTAAAAAACATGACAAGTGACCCACCTTGAAAAACTTACCTAATTTGAGATTTACTGATTTAGAGATTCCCACAAGATAATATCCACCATCGGCAGCTGGTCCAAGTACCATATCTGATCCATTTTGTAATGCTTGGTAAGCTTGAGATATTATCTCTGCAGATATCCCTGGAATATCACTCCCTACAAAGCGGCAATTTATCATGATATTTTAAGCATAAATTTTAATTAAATCCTTACATTTTCCTTGCGTTACTGCCTCATACTTGTCTTTATATATGACAAACTATAGAAACATGTCATAACTATTGCTTCTTTGTTAAATTTAACCATGTCTCATTTGTGTTGAAACATTTACCCACAATTGTTTTCAGTTAATCAAAATAAAAATAGGAATTGATACAGATTTGATGTGTTTGTAAAATTACACCACCTGTTATTCTTATGTCTGTTAAAAATACAGAATCCACCAAATTCACAGAACTTGAGTTTATTATTGATCAACATCGGAGAAATATATTCTGGCAATTGCAAGATAAAGCAAAGAAAATGTGTCCATGAAACACGGATGTCACTGCTCGGTAAACAGGAAGTACATGTAGAAGAGTTAAGGATTTGAAAAGGAGAGGCATGATACAACTCATCATACAAAATCTTCTGACTAAATATCAAATCATTACTGCATACACAAGCTGAGAAATCTTACATTTATTGTAATTTTTTTCTTCAAAGCTACATATAAATCCATTTTAAAAAATTCAATTCCTCATTTTTTGGTTTTGTTTTGTTTTTACATTTTTGCTTCTTATCATCATTTTCTATACATCTAAAGTACGTCACGATGTCAACACATTCAATTCATGCATACATCGTACCTACCTAAGATAATAGTATACTTGGATCCTCTGTTAAAACTGTCTCGAAAAGCTGTTGCTATCTTTACCCCTAGTTCACCACTGGCTTGTTTTTGCCATGATAAGTTGTTTTTTCGCTTTCCTAACCAATATTTCATCTGTTTGTCACTCCCACCATTGTAATACACTTTAGTGGCTAAGTCTTTATCTAAGGTACAATACTCCTGCACATTGTCTAATATATGATCTGTCTAAAATCATGAAAAATGATAAATAAAATTAGCTGACTGTGCATGTTGTGTACAAAAAACAGTAAATGAACATAAAGAGCCCGATTGAAACTTTGAAACTTTATTATATGATTAAACGCCTATTTCTATAATTGAGCATGCTCACATACCCCACATCAAACATAACTGATAATCCTGGAAAATTGAACTCTCAATTGTCAAACATCCAAATTCAGGCAATGTGCATGTCTCTGACGTATGCAAAAGCATTCTGTAAAATTAAATCTCATCTTGGGAAAACTGTAACAGGGGTTATCAGAACAAAGATGTACTCTATAAACAATATATTTATCCCCACCCTTTTCTGAAGAAAATTCATGGATATTGTTTTGGTCCATCTGTCTGTTAGATGATTCTTGTCAGTGGAACTCCTTGCTCAGTTTTGGATTTAAGGAATTTAATTTAAGGTACAATTGTTTCATATAGTTTGTAGATGTGCAATAAGCTTTAGGAAATTGATACAAGAGGCCCAAAGATGTCAAATTCTACATTTTCCACAAAAAAAAATGATGTACATAAAAACACGATTTTATGCCAATATTTTAATTCTAGTCTTTGACTCTTTCAGGAAAGTTGGAAATTCCAAAAGCTTAATCCACATCTACAGGTTACATGCAACAACTCTACAACAAATTAAAATCTGAAAATGTGGAAGGTATCAATTTTGGCATTTTTAGGAAAATATTAGTAACTTCTAATTGTTTCTGAGATATTTGCAGGTACTAATTTTTGTTGTCTTTTGTCAACCGCGAAAAAAGCGAAAATTAGTACACCGCGAAAATAACTACTTTTACAGTCACTTATAGTTGAAAGTATAGGAAGACTGAAGTATTGTCAGGTGACCTGTTTTGATGCAGACCAGAAATGATGCATTAAATTTTGTTTGTGATGTACATTTCTTATATGAAATCACTTACATCATTAATGATTTTAGTTTCTTGGATATCTAATTGCAAATAGATTTCAAAATTCAAATGATTTCTATGGCCTGTCAAAATAGCAGATATATGACTTTACTAAATTTCACACAAAATTTACGATTTTCCTTAACACCAAAATACACTATCCGTAAAACATTCTGTAAATATCCATTTGAGTGTGAACAGAAAAACAAAATGGGCTCCGCTACTCTCCTTGATATGTTTTTCAAAATTCAAAAAACCTTTCATCAAAACTTGACGAGTAGTGAAAGAAATTTTATCTTGAACATGTAGAAGCAGAGTCTTATCTTATATACATGTTGTATATTTCATGAAAGGATACGGAGTAAATGAACATGAGACCATAACACATATGTTAACTCCAGCTGCAATAATTCTAATGAGCTGTATGGCCATCTCGGAAACCAACTCCCCACCAGCAGCACCAGAACCCAAACAATTTTATATGTGTATGTATATTTGTTTCCGAGAAACAAGTTTTTGTGCTATATTTGGTAGGTACATATTAAGTATTCTGATTTTGTACCTTAAGTGGTAAAAGATATTTATTTTTCAACAATTGTACAACATTATTTCTGAATGGTATCTGTCATGTCAATAACAGAGAAGCAATGAAAAAATTCAATGAAACCCAACTCCAATTTGAAATTTTCGATCTGACTAATTACCTACTAAAGATAGATCACCATTTGGTAGGTAAGCTGGGGGAAATGGCATGATGATTGAAAGTTTTAAAACAGAAAAAAATTTTACCATGATCTATAAACGTCTAAAAAAGTTGTACAACAACACCTTATACATTTAAGATGTTAAAAATGGCAAAATAACATTAAAATGTGAGGATATTTTGCATAAGTGATATGCTTTTTCAACTCATGAAGTATTGGTGTTAATTACACTTCGATAATCAAATCAATATACTAATAACGACAAATTTTTTTTGATTACGTCATCCAGGTAGATGAAATAATTATTCTAATATGGGAACAATGGAAACCATGACAACTTGCCATATGAAAATATCCAATAACATAATGAGCGACTTCACAACAGTCTTTACGCTGAAATTGACGACGTCACAATATGTTTTGTGCACAAAAACGTCAGCAAATCTGAAGTAATGGCTGTCGTTACCGTGTACACTATAGGTCCGCTCATATCATGAAATGTCATATTTGAATCGAAATAATTCATGTTCGCCGGTGGTTTGTGGTCGATTTACATATGGGTGTCCATTATTTTTGTCTATTTTACCCCTCGCTCCGCTACCCTACGCTCTGGGTAAAATATTAACGAAAATAATGGCCACCCATATGTAAATCTCCAACAAACCACCGGCGCCCATGAATTATTTCTTAAATATACAATACGAAAAAATACAATGAAACAATGAAATAAATTGCAGAACTACATGTTAATTAGTATAAATAATTTAATTACTTACAGAAATAAATACAGGTGAAAATTAACTTTTCTCATTGATCCCACTCAGGGATACCCCTGCGAGATGAAATTCATGACCTTATGAACTATCACGAATGATTCATGAATATTCATGAATGATAACTGAAAGTTCATTATAATTCATGTATGAATGTTCATGAATAATTCATAAAAGCATTTTATGAATGTTCATGAAGTTTTGATGAATCATGGGTTGCTCATAAAATTCATGAGCTATTCATAAAAGTATTTTATGAATGTTCATGGTAATTTTGATGAATCACGAGTTAATCATTAAATTTCATGAACTATTCATAAAAGCATTTTATGAATGTTCATGAAGTTTTGATGAATTGATGGTTGATCATTAAAATTCATGAGTTATTCATAAAAGAATTTTTTTGAATGTTCATGAAGTTCTTATGCATCATGCATTGAATTTCTTAAACATTTATTGGTATTCATGAATTATTTAAGAAATAATTAACTGTACTTATATAATATTATTTTAACCACTGGTCAGCACTTTATGGATTACATTGTATATTCAATATTCCGAGTGTCAATTATCTGAGACTTATTAAATAATATTATGAATGTTTATGAAATTTTGATGAATTTTCATGAATTTTGGTGAAGTTAAGTGAATCATAAATATTATAAGTATCACAGACTTTTCATAAAATTGATAAAGTTTTACTGAAACATTAAAATACTAATGCAATGTTCATCAGTCAGTTATGCTTTTTGAATAATTCAAGAATTTTATAAACTGGATCTTAGATAAACTTAACACAAATGCAGACAACAGACAAACAAAAAAACTGAATTCAAAAATCTATTAATAAATTTTATGACATAAATGGTGAATTTTACATCTTTTCTAACCATACCAATCAATTCAGAGGATCTGATTACCCTAGAACTGGCAACTTATCTAGTTTTTCATGAAAGAACAATTTTATTTTGCAAAAGTATTCTTTCATATACTTTACATTATAATTATCTCCCTTTTAAAAAAAAATATTCAAATATAGTAAAGCATTTTACATTGGATATAAAAGATTCTTCAATATATAATGAGGTGAATACATATTAAATATGTGGAGTTAAAAAGTCAGAGTAAAGCCTGTCAAAGTTGTTGGAATGCATCACAGGATCCATTAGTGGAGACATTAGTATGAAGACCATCCAAAACTATATGGAAAATCTGCCCTCCAAGGACTAATCATTACGTATTCATAAACTGGAAATCGATATGAATATTCATGAATATACTAAAGGATTCATCATATGTTCATGATTTTGTTATGAACTGTTTATGAATATATTTCATGAATAGTTCATGAACATTTGATGAGCAATTCCACATGAATGTTCATGACTATTAATTGTTCATGAACAATTCATGAAGAGAAAAGTTCCTGATCATTATTGTTCATGAATAGTTCATGAATACAGATACTCTCATCCTTCATGAATTGTTCATGAACAAAAAGATCATGAACTTTTTTCTTCATGAATAGTTCATGAACACTGCAGTTCATGAAGTTTCATGTCGATTTTCAGTTCATGAATTGTTCATTGAATGTTCATGAATAAATTGTGAACTATTCATGAAATCTGTTCATGAACAGTTCATGAAATGTTCATGCATATTCATGAATTATTCATGAGACTCTGAGAGGGGTAATGTCTTGAGCTTTTTAATCCAGAAACTGTCTCTACCCTGTCTACAATTTTCGTCCCAACTAGGGTTGTGGTCAATAACAATGACTTTCAACTTATAAAATCAGTCTTTACGGTCTATAGAGCGGAAATGTCTACTAACGGGAGGTCAAGTTTGCAAGTGACATCGCTACGATGACCGTTCAGACCGTTTGCTGAACTGTTATTTAGTTTACCTAACATATTGAAGACCACAAATTCCACACTAAAATAAGTATACTACATTCTCAGTTTTGCAGGTGGCCTTGCAACAAATAGTGTACTCATTTCCTGTAGCTGTACTTTTGGGAATTCTGTGTGTTTTGGATGCTTTTGCAAGTCATACAGCGTTTGTTACTGCATCCCTTGCATTCATCTTTGTTAGCTCTGACAAGTAAGTCTTTGAGTTTTTGAAATATAATAACACAAAGTTTTGATGCTTAACAAGACTTTTGGGTTTACTAAAGGCAATAACAGGAGGCTCTTTGAAAATTTTAGACAGGGTTTTTGTAAATTGTTCTGGTTTTCCAGAATTGTAAACTATCACAATTCTAGTAAAACCAGAATTGTATAATCAGCAATTCTGGAATTCGCCGTTCCAGAAACTAAGGAATTGTTGGAACTGTGATTGTATTTGAAATTTTGGTGCATGAACAATCAATTTTTGACCAATGACGTTACGTTACTTACGTTCTTGACCAATCAACGTATTTTGGTGTATGCTTTATCCACAATGCTTTAATTTCTGAAATGGCCAATTACCTGAATTGTAAGTTGTACAATTCTGGAATACCAGAATTGTCTACTGAAATGAACAATTTTCTGTCCCAGAATTGTTCAAAAATACAAAAAATTCTGGTTTACTAGAATTGTTCAGTTCAACAATTCTGGAAAAACCAGAATTGTAAAAAACAATTCTGTTAATTCCAGAATTGTTTCAAAGTTTCTGTTACACTTATTTGTACCAGAATTGTACAATTCTGGTAGTGAATTGTACAATTCTGGTAGTGAATTGTGTTCATATTCTTCACTTTATCCCATTTGAAAGTTAACTTAAGTTATACATTATCTAGTGTGAACTGGCAGCAAACATTTACCATGAGAAGCTGTGCATAAGCTGCACCCTCCTCACCAAGCTCTGGGATTAATCTTGTTTTTGTTGTCCCTGGTGTAGGGTATCTTGAAAAGAGAATTAGTTCTTTAGACCTTTTCCTGTCATAAATTCTCTTAAAAAACATCAAAGTGTACACAATCAAAATTGAACCGCCTACTACACCAAAGCAATCCATGACCACTATGACTTCTACTAGTAAAGGTCAGTTTTCAGGTCATTCTTATGGATATAAGCGGATTTTATCGTTTGTGTAGTGAAGAATCTAATACATCTAAATCTTTTAAATATAGTTATATCATAATATTTCCTATCAAAACATGTATAAATAGATGTGAAACACAAAAATAGAAGCATAATTTGTTTCTTTTTTTCAATGATTGCAGCGATCATTGAAATTTGTAAACATCAACATTGACTGATCTCCGTGAAAATTGAGTATGGATTTGCAAGACTTATTCACAAGCTGCAAGCGTGGTGATGTTCAAAAAGTGCAGTAAGAAAAATTAATCTCAAAAGCACAATTGTTACATTTATATTGTAGTGCAATGACATTTTACTCATCTTTTGTAAACAACGTTTTTTGTTTTGGTTGGTGCATAAAGGTCAAGTTTCGAAAATTTAAGGTTTTCCCTTTTGCAGAATTTTGAATGGTAGGTGCAGATATAATAATTAATACTTTGTAAATTTCTGTTGTATAGATCCTGGAGTTGATAATTTCTTCTTTTAATGGATCTGATCAGTATACACCTTTTAGACCACCTTCTTATTTTCTTTTATGAATGAATTGCGCCGGTTGACCTGGGGTCAATCGGCGCAAATTGCGTCACTAAACATTGTGACGTTGGAAAATCTATATTGTGACGTCAAAATTTTCCGGGAAAATTCACGTAGTGGAAAGCCGTCTATGATTATACATGTATGATAATATAGAAATAAAAGTAATTTTGGAGCAGTTTACTTTAAGTTTGTGAGTGAAAGACTGTGTTTACACATCCATAAACGGTATCAAGTCGTTCCGTCCCCAAACCAGTCCGTCCCCAAGTAGTTCCGTCCCCAAGTAGTTCCAGCCACAGTCGTTCCTGGCTCCAGTAGTTCCGTCCCCTAAGTAGATCCATCCCCCAATATATAGATTTATTCCCATTATTGCTTGGTATATATTATATATTTCAAGGGATGATTGTCATTACCTTCATAATCATAGCTTCGATCTCAACTGAATCCGAAATTAAAAGCGGAAATTCTAGTTACCTCCCATGTTGAGTGTTGAAGTTATACATACGGTGCATAGATCTGCATATTGATTCTTGAAAATAAAAATGTAACAACTACTCTTATCACTTTGAATCTGTTTGAGGGCAAATTGATGACACCAGGATGAAGAAGAATAAACTTTAATTAAAGTGATTTTGCCTGATGATTTATGTTTTACTTTCAAACTAGCAAACGTTGAAAGTATATACACGATATGCATGCTGAACAGTCAATTTTATGCTCTTCAAAAGAATTTATATGTCTTAGATTACCAAAGTTAATTATAACAATGCTTCAGCCATGACGACTATATGTTTGTTTCTTAAGTTAAACCTTCAAGTTGAAAACGAGGTAATTTGAAAGGGTTAATTTCCTTACACTGTAAAGTTAAACACTGAAATAGCAAAAATATTTTATTTAATAGCAATGCCAATTATGGAAAAAATAGCATGCAGATTATATGGAAATTTACATTACAATGTTTTGGACAGTGTTGTTTGTAATCTTAGTGGTGATATCATAAGCTTATGCCATGACAAGTGTGTTGTCACGTTTTCTAAGCTTCGCCTTTTAGGTGATAATCGTTAACGTTGTTTTGAAAACAAAATCAAAGAAATTTTCCAATCAAGAGAAACATCAAAGTAATTAAGTTTTAATTAACTCATTAATAAGTCAATTATTCTTTTTTAATTATTTTAATACCAATTTGACCACACATATTTAAGAATACATCCGTTTTTAATTGGCTTCTGTATATACTGTATATTCTGTTTATTTATTTATTTATTTATATTATATTCTCTCTGTTCCCTCACACTTCTGGTTTCCATGCTCTTTGCTGTTTTATAATTCACCAAATAGTAATATTTACTGCTCTGTTGTTGTCGACCACACTAGTATCCTCTCAAAAGAGACACACACAACTGATAATATGTACTTTAAGTTACTTGTGTGTGTTTTTTTTATATATTATTATCATTGTTGTTAAATATACATATGTATGTGCTCTGTTTTAATCATTGTAATATATACACAACCTGTAAACATCTTATCAAGGCTGGCATTTCACACCCCTTATTTTATGGTAATGTTTTACATAAAAGTAAAAAATACTTACACTCGCCTAACAAACTTATAAAACCTTTAAATCGTCTAATTCATAAGGGTTATAATTACGGTATTGTCGTCAAGTCATTACGTATGGCCTTCTTTGGTATTAACATTAATTTTTTGATAGGGTCTTTGCATTTTAACTAAACACATTCTAAATTTCTAAAATGACACGGGTTATGTATTCCGGTATATACATGAAATCATTATGCTAAACTCCTCACAGGAAGGGATCTTGATGGAAGCTGTATACTGAGGGTACATAACTTAATTTGTCAGTTGGTAATGGGTCTGGAGCTGGCATGTCAGTTAACTGCTAGTAGTCTCTTGTGATTTCATGTTTATGTCCGTATATCATGTATATTTAGTTCTTTCAGTTTCATTTTTCACAGTTGACTCAGTCCTGTTGCCAACTGAATTTTACTGTTGTTACGATCGTTTTTTTATTTATCACATTGGCTATAGGGGGAAGGTTTGGGCCCAATAAAACTAGTTTAACCCCGCCACAGCAGGTTTGCGCCTGTCCTAAGTCAGGAAATTTATTAAGCCTTTGTGTGTCTTGTTTGTTTTCTAGTTAGTTCACTTTATGTCTATCAGAGTCTAGGAAGATGCTTATTTCGCTGAACTTGATTACTCTTTGATTTAGGGGCCAACTCCGACCTACCGTTGGGTGTGGGGTTTCCTCACCGTTCATTGAAGATCTTATGGTGGCTTTGAGTTGTTATTGCTCCCCTTAGGGTCGTTGTCTCTTTGACACATTCCCCGTTTCCCTTCTTTTTCTTACATGTATGCCCCCTGTGGGCCCTTGATTTGGCAAATAAAATTCTGTATTCTGTATTCTGTATACTACAGTATGATCTAATTAGTCTAATTAATTAAATGATTTATTCAAGCAGATTCATGCAACTTGTTTGTTTAAATAATTAAATTCATATATGGGGCCGGAACTACTTTCAAATTGGGGCCGGATCTACTTGAGGCCCGAACTACTAGGGACGGAACGACTGGGGACGGAACTACTTGGGGACGGAACGACTGGAAAACTTTTTTTTTATTCTTATAATTCCAATCCTTTGAACTAAATATGAAAAAGAAAGGAAATGGGGTAAATGTCAAGGAGACAATTAACATCGATCCCATATCCAGGTTAAAACGACCAAAAACAAAACATCTAGGGGTCACCATATGGTCTTCAACACAGTGAGGAACCTCACACCATATAGTAAGCCCTAAATGGCCCCGAAAAGGTAAAAAAGTGAATAAATCAATGGAAATAAACAATGTTTTTACTGAATTTGACGTCAAAATATTAAACAGTTATTTAATGCGTAGCCAGGCAATGGACCAGAATATTTTCCAGAGGTAATGGAAACAGCTTGGTGTTCTATTGCCGAAGCCAACGGCTTAGGGCAATAGAATACTGAGCTGTTTCCATCACCGAGGGAAAATAATTGTGAGCCATTGCCTGACTATAAGCTACACATTTTCTACAAATAACCATACCTGTCAACTCACCCGATTTCTGCGGGTCAGCCCCGATATTTTTACCTGTCACATGATGAGATGTAACCCGATTGGGTTGTTAAATAACCTGAGAATCGAAGTCATCACCCGTGTTCACCCGGATTTGATTTCTGGTAACGTTTTATGTATTAATGTTCGTATTTACATTTCTGGTTGTGTTTTTTTTTTACTCTATCGGTTTGGAATACTGTCTTTTGTTGTTATAATTGAGCCGTTATGGAGTTTGATGAGCCGTTTTTAAGATAACTACACGCATTGAGTGTACTGGGAATGTCTTCAACTCAATTGAAAAGACCGATTTCTGGACCAGCAATGTTGTCAACAACCCCACAAAGCGGAAAAGCTTTTCAAGTGTTCGCGGTGGAAATAAAAGTTTGATTGCATGTGGGGCGTTGGGTAAAATCAAGCGACCTTGTGATTAGTAAATCAGACAGTGAACTTTTCTGATAGTTACAATGATCAACAACGATTTTAGGTCAGAATTAAAAATTGACACATTATGCCCAGTTTTGGTCTAAGTAAAAATCATAATCAGAAAAGGTGAAACAAAGCTAAAGGTATTCAATAGACATGAAATCTAATGATCATGTCTGTTGTTTATAAGTAGGTAGTAAGTGAATATTAAAGTATGTAAATAAATTACTTGATAAGTAAATAATTAGGTTGAAAAAAGTCTGTCGCGCATTTATTATAGAATAATTGGGATGAAAAAAGTTTGTCACGCCTTATCATGCTTATGACCAGATTTTTTATTATCCAATGCAGGTCATGACCAGATTTTGGGTCATTGGAGGTTGACAGGTATGAATAACTGTTTTATTACCCAATCTGCAAAAACAGAAATAAGTTGCTGAAATGGTCGTCTGCAAAACTCAAATACTGCAAATTAATTATATTATTATTCTCATACAAAAATGATCATGGTCAACGAAAATGCCTAGGAAGACAAAACAAATAAAATTGTTTTTTTTTTAATTAACATTCTAAAAATATACACATTTGCAAAATGGCCCATGTGTTTTCATTTTGGATCTGATGATAATTACGTTATGTTAATGAATGTGCATTTCCTTTACAAATTTTCAAAACCATCATAGTAATAAGTTCTGTCAGTCAGAACTCTTGTGGTGGGGTTTCCTTTGGCTCAGAATAGCACAAACTCCATTATCATTTTACAGTGGGTTCTTTATTTCGTACATGATGCTTGATACAAAGAAAATACCCTGAAATAACAATAATGGTAAAAATAATAATTGTAAACTTTTGTAAAACTAATTGTAAAATTCCAAATTAGGAAATACCAAGTTTTCCTTATGACAGTTCTAAAAATAAGCTATTCAAAATATCCGGATCAAAATGGGTTTAGTTCATTTTGTATGTATTCAATCATGCTTTTTATGTAATAAATGTATATTAAATTCTGTTGCAGTTATCAAGATGAGAACAGCATAATATCACAGATCTGTGTGGACTGTGAAAGTCTCAATGTACAAAATATGTAATAAAAATATAAAATACAACTGAAGCAATAGTGTTAATGCAAACAAAGCATTAAAGCTTGCAAAATATAAGCAAAGCATACAAAATACTGCAAGGAAAGCAAATAAGCAAAAATACATAAAATACAATACAACAAAACCTACCTCACATGTATGTACGAAGGCAATGTATCAGTACACATCAATTATCATGGATTACATCTCATGGATTACACCAAACTAAATTACACACAGGTCACATCATCATGATCATAATTGCTACCTGAAGAACAAATATTAAAATCATAACTAACCTATTCTACTCAGGGGCTAGTGCTGCTATAAATCAATAGGCAAATATCTATGAGTTATTTCCCTTGAAAGTTTACTCTTTGTGTTTAACTAAAACTTACATCAATGTTAGCTAAAATTACATGTTAAACACTCATACAGTCTAGATTTAATATATAGTTTTACCAAGATTTTATGAAAAGTTAGGTTTTAATTATGAATCTGTTAGATATTTACTAAATTTTACTATTTTACTCAATTTTATCAGTTTTACATAATTTTAACATATATTACTCAGTTGTTATATATATATTAAGGTTTAATGCCTACTTTACATTTATGTTAAGCTCACAAATAACTCACACATACTCCAATCTACTATTTACATAATCACACATTCAAATATGACATTTACACATCTTTCGCTCTAAAATGGGCATTAACAAGCAGAATATTGTGTCATTAGTGCAACAGAGTAAGAAACTGACCTTCATAGAATATCCAAAACTCCAAGGTAATATATATATCCAAATCAGAAATTTCACTAATCAGAAACACATCTGAACATTTTAAATAACCTGGGCAAGAGTGACCACAAAGAACAAAGGTTTCCCGCCTAAACTATCCAGGTAAAACCAACCAATGAACATAGGAAAATACTCTTACAGGTATTAAATCAATAAGTTATACACCTGACTGATTTAGCAGACTACATTATAACTGTAATTAAAAATATAAATTAGTCTTAGTAATAGTATTATACTGAAACAAGTATAATAAATATTCCATACTGATACAATATATCCAATATCTATAAATACAATATATACAATATCTATAAAACAAGTAAAAATATAAACTATTAACAAAAATCCAACACTACCACACACTCCCCCAGCTGTTAAAATGATGTCCTGTCATTTAACTACCAGTGGTGGTAGACTGGTAAACTATGTCAAGGATCATCTTGGCTGCATCCTTCTCTAGTCCTGAAAATTAAGGAGTCTGTGCTAGTGAAGAGATGACAATCAGCCTTCTGTCGCCACTATGGAATATCATGCTGAACTGAAACAGAAGTTTGACCTACAGCTGCCATACTGGTGTCATATTGTCCAGAAGTTAACCAAGCAGGTGGTCTTCTTTCTCTTCCGGATCGTCTGGCAGGTATTGGTGGCGATATCTCAACATCTTCAGGTGATTCATCTCCACAGAAGAATCATTCTCTGGAGAAACATCTGAAGCATGTCCGTTCGAAGCTTTTCCTTCATATTCACCTTCAACTTCTTCATCACTCTGTTGTTGATGATCATGGGCGTCCCCATCAGATATGGTGTGGTCATCATCCTGTGTGTCGACAACTGTATCATCAACGAATGTTGGTTCGTTGTCCAGTGTCAGCACAAGCTCAACTTCAGATTCATCAGATGATTCTGGTCTATCATCTTCTGAAGTTGGTTCGACCACTGTTGTCTTTTGTCTCGTTCTTGGGCGAGGAGTTGGTGTTGGTCTTTGAACTGGTTCCTGTTCTCTGATGTATCCGACCCAATATATTTCTGTGAAGCTTCTTGGTTCTTCCTTGTCCATCTTCCCTCACAACTGTGTAGACAGGAATATCTAAGTTGGGCTGGTCCAAAACTACATATGGTGTATCTTCCCATAAGTCGGACAGCTTGTGTTTCCCATCAAAGGCTACTTTCTTCACAAGAACTCTGTCTCCTTTTTCCACTGCAGCCCCTCTGGCTTTGATGTCATAGCCTTCTTTCTGACGAGCCTGGGCATCCATAGATGACTCTGATGCTAACTTGTAGGCTTTCGCTTATCTCTCTCTCAGTTCTTCGATGTACTTTCTGGTTGGCTTGGTGTTCTTGTGAAGTCCGAAGGCAAGGTCAATGGGTAAACATGGTTGTCTTTCGAACATAAGGAAGTACGGTGCTGCTCCTGTCGACTCTTGGTTATATATTTTTTTTGTTCCTATCTTGTAGTATTTATCTCATTATCAGTAATTTTGAGGTTGTTTATTACAAGAAACATTAGTAGAAATAGAATTCCATCAAAAGTGTCAGCGGGCAAAAAATCCATGTCACTGAAATCAATAAGGTTTTGTCCAATAACATTAGTAAAGAATTAAAACAGTGATGAATATTCATAAAATCGCTTTGCCCAATCACATAGCCAGGCAATAGAACAGCGATGAATATTCATGAAATCGTCATGACCAATCACAGTAGCCAGGCAATAGAACGGTAACGAATACTCATGATGAAATTGTTTTGACCAATCACAGTAGCCAGGAAAAAGAACACACCATGCAATAGAACGCCATGAAATAGAACATTTCAAAGTAACAATCTCATACATGTCATGAATAGTTCAAAATACTTAATAAAACATATAAAACAATACAATTAGGTAATAAACTGCACTATTTCCCTCGGAGTGTATTTAATGGGAAAGAAGCATTTATTTAGAAAATAACTTTATTGTTGTTCGTGACGTTGACCGATGAAATTGGACGTTGCAATAGCAGTTGGCATTATGATGATATAAATTTTCCCGTTTAGCCCAGCTTGCAGAGGGTGGCCAAAAGAATTTGTTGCATACATTTTTCCCTATATACATGATATATGTCATGTAAAATCATAATTTTTTGAAAAATTATTTTGAAGTCAATTCTTATCCAATTGCAATGAAAATTTCACAGATAAACTAAGAATCTTATGAAGTTTACTTGTTTATAATTATTTGGACATAATTTATGACTTGCTGTATTAACCCTTTTTGTGCTATTTTGTTTTATGGAAAATCAGCAGTTTGCATTTATTTGCAAATTTATGCAAATTATATGCAAATGAAGCAACTGATTCTGAGGATGTTTATTGTTTACTATAGAGCTAGTATACTGGTGAGCAGGGGGTCGGGTGGGTGGGGCTAAGCCCAAAATATTGGTAACCACAGAGAAAAGAGCCATTTTTTGGCCTTTTTGGCCACTTTTTTTGGCCGCAAAATGACCGACGATGACATATCACAAATTTAAAGTATTTTCTGAAGACTTTGCACCTGGTGGGTCATTCCTACTTACAAAGTATGAATAGTTGGGTATAAGCATGATCTGTGTGTTGGGTTACAATCTTCGAGGGCCTCAAAATTGACATTTTTTCATGATTTTGCACTTTTAAACCGGAAGTGGTGATGACGCATGCACCTAAGGGACTGGCACTTTTATCCTGTGATAGATATGACATCGCATTATCATTATAAACCAATCTAGAGTATTAGGTATGAAGTGTTGCATTCTCAGGTTGCCAAAAAATGGAGCCCACCCCTTCCAAAATGTGTGAATATTTTGCACTTTTCAATGAAAAGCCTATGTTTCCATGCTGAGATGACCTAGGATTGGCAAAATTGTCCTTTCTTGATATGTGATATTGTTGGAAATAGCTATTTCTATGTTTTGAGTGCAAAAAACCGTATCTGCATAGGTTTTGGGACCTGTAAGAGGTGTTCAACTGAAGTATGACTGCAACCCGTCAAATGACGGGACCCGCATGGTAAGTGTTAAAGAATCATTGATTTAATTTCAGGGTCATAATACCCTATTTATGTAAGTAAAATTGTGACGTCAAAATTGTACTTCCTCTTTAAATAATTTATTCTTTGAAACTGCATGTACTGTTCAGAAAATTACATTGAAATAAACAAGTAAACTTCACAAGATTCTGAGTTTATCAGTGAACATGGTGAAATTTTCATTGAAATCCAATTAAAAATGACTTAACAATTAATTTTTGAAAAAAATGCAATTTTATATGGGATTTATAGGGAAAAAACACAAGTGACAGATACTTTTGGCCATCCTCTGTAGATCGGCAACTAGTTTCAATCAGATCATGGTAAAATGGGGCCAGAGAATGATAACATGTAGAATAAGGTGTATTGCTAGGTAGTGGTAATTATGCTTCCAAGCTGTGTGGATGGGTACATTGTAGCCCACAGGCTGCATATGTCACCCCTTCTGTTTACTGTATATTCTGATAATACATTTTTTGTAGCTGAATATTTCCAGACTTTCTGACAAATTTTAATCCAATTAAAATCTTTTTGGACATGTTGGATGATGGCGGAAGTTTTTTAGTTCTCCTCAATTATTTGTTGAGAGGGACTATTGAAGTACCCCTGGTGTCTACATCCATGTCTTCGTCCACGTCAGCATTTAGGTGTATATCTTGGTAATTAACTATGGAAGGTAAGGTTATAGAACATTGCATAGAGATGTATCTTTGGCTATCTTAAAGCCTGCAAGAAAATTTTGTCACTTTAACCTATATTTTCTGCATGAAGTTTATGTCCCAGTTCAGATCTAAGAAACTGTACGTAGTAACCAAGTAGGATCAACTAATTGGCAAGTGCATGCATCTTTGGTGGTAGGTCAGCATCCAGGCAAAATTAGGTCACTTTGACATATATATACCGGTATTTTCCACATGATTGACTCACATTCAAGTTTAAATCTGAGTTCAGATCTCAGTAACTGTACTACATCATGTACATGGTAGGATCATCTAACCTTGCATGCACAGTGCATGCATTTTTGGGCAGTTTGGTGGTACATGTAGGTCAGAATCCATGCAAAATTTAAGGTAATTTTTACCTATATTTTCCACTTTAGTGACTAACGACCAAGTTTATGTCAGAGTTCAGATCTTTGTCTCTATACATGGTAAGATCATTTAAATTTTTTTATGCATGGATTGGCAGACATATCGAAAACTGCCTGACCGAAGGACAAATCAGGCAAAACTTGAGTCGGTCTGGCATAAATTATCAGACAGCAGGGCTGACTGTCAGGTAAAAAATTGACATTTCCTATATGCCATGAAACTGTAGGTCCTGTAAATTAATCTTCAGTCTGGCAGCTTTTCCTTGTTGGCCTGAACGAATGTCCTGCGAGCTACTGCTAGGCCTCTGAACTTTTCAATTTGTATGGATTGGGGATGGTAAGTCTGCACCCTGGCGAAATTGGGTTGCTGTGTCCACATGCCATAACAAGGTGAACTTTGTAATGGTTGATTACCTGTGTTTTCAATTGAAATAAATGTCAGTATAGTCTTACATGAGTGCATTGACAGGAATTTCAAATAATAAAGAAATTCATAACATATATTAAAAAAAAAATACAAACAAAAAAAAAGTACATAAAAAGAAATTAAACTTTTTCGATGATGAGGGGCAGGGTGACGGAGTCCTTAAGGCACTGGACTTTCAACCACATTAAATATAAAACCTACCTACCTACTTGTCTGAACTCTGAAGATTTCCTCTTTGTTTTGATATTGTAAAAGCTACAATGTATGGAAAAATAATAGCACCTTCTAGAAGATATGGGCTCTTGACATTTCCTCTATAATGCTCTATTACAGCATGCTTAAATTAATTCTAAAACTCTTTTTAAAGAGAAAATCCCCTCATGGTATGGTTCTATTCAATTATATATCCATGGGTAAATGTCATGTATGTAAGGTTAATGATATAAAATCTTCTAGTACTTACAAGTTAAAAACTACCAGAAAAAAACAATTATATACGAAAGCACTTTATAACATTATGTAAGATACACAAAGGGTCGTTAGCTCTGAAGGAAAGCTAAATGCTGTTGTTTGATATCTAATTTCGGGCTTGAAACATATTTGGTTGATATGATAAATATTAATTTTGAGTCGTCAAATAGTACTAGACAAAAATATCTGCACATAGACATAATAAAGAGCGCCGAAGATACCAGCAAGTTTCACATGATTATCAAAAACGTACAAGATGCGACTCTGATACAGTTGATGCTGAAAAACACTTTATTCTTTCTTGTAGTTATAAATGTACATGATCTATGTACATTATGTTAGAAACTGCAGAGTCTCTTAGTTTAAATTTTACCTCACTTAGCATGCTTAGTGATGATAACTATCTATTTTGGCCTCCGAATAATGGAAATATTACTTTTCTAACTAACATACATAAGTAACATGATGAAATTTGCTCAGGTGTTTAACATTTTTACTGGTACAAGTGGGTAAGACATGAGGAGGACATGTTTAAACTTAAAGAAATAATAACTTTGGATATTTTCATCAGAATAGTAGGGGTTTTTCATACAAGTCTGACATTTTAATAAATTTTTCAACTGTAAATTTGTCTAATTTCTTTGTAACCCAATATGCCATATATGGCCCACCCCCATTTTCAATATACACATGTACAAAAATGATCATGAAGTTATGCAACAATTACTATTATTTAGTTGTAATAGTGCCCTTGTGTTTCAGGTTCATGATCAGTTTGTCATATAATTTCTTTTTCGCAATGGTAGACAAAAAAAAAACAAGTTTAAATGTCCCTTGTAAAACGAGTCAGGTATATATACCATGGTATATACAGACTAAGTTCACCAACACTAGGGCATCATGCTTTTGATAAAATTATTGATCCCTGTTTATGTTTTAAAATCGATAACTTTTTTTCTATTTATAACATTGAATGGTTAATTTATGATGTCATCAATATAACAAACCAAATTGTAACAAAAAAAAAACTATAATAATAATAATTATTTTAAATAAATGATCTCATTTATAAAACAGTTTTGTTTTAGACAGGTGGTTCTGACTTTATAGCATTGGAAATATATAGCCTTCATATTTCAGGTGAATTCCAGAATTGATGAATGCTTAATTCTTCCCATTTATTATTAATAATAATAAACAAAATGAATTAGTAATGCCTTAATTAGATATGTAAGTCTTGACAAAGAATTCATTATCAAAATCTTTCTATACTGGTCATGTATACCATTACATGATGATATCTGAACATTGTTTATTACTCTACATATGACGAAGCCAAAGGGAACTATAGTTTTAGATTGTTTTCTAATGTTCAGTTCAGTCTGAGTTGGTCCATATGATATACATAGTTTGATGGTACAACATCTTGTGTCAGGTAGAGTCAGTTGAATGAGCTGTATCACTACGAGTTGTGCTAGCGATTGGTATTCAACCGACCAGACCTATTACGACATGTACTAGAATGTTGTACCATTAAGTGTTTATTGTTTATCTAACATTGATATTCTACAAAAATTAAAAAATGTCATTCATTTGAAGTTAAATTGCTTTCATTTAATGATTTATAGCTTTTTCCAGGCGTATGATGCCTCAAGGCATATGTCCCTCATGGCATTCCATAAATTGCTAAATGAAGTTCACCAGCCAAAGACAGACTGATACTGTGGCTGAACAAATATCAGTAAAAGAGCAGAAAATCTACATACTTGTAGTTGCAGTACCATGTCTACATGTATATAAGGACATATCCATGGAAATCCAAGAGTTGCAAAAAATGAGATTTTGGAGAGGGGTGGGCTCTCATAAATGCCCCTCACATCATTGCCTGTAATAACAATCTCAAGTTTTTGGTTTTGTAAAGGTCTAAAAATGTACTAGACTACAAAAAAAAATTATAATTTTTTTTTAAATTTTTTGCACCAACTTGAATGCAAAAATTTAGAAAATTGATCTTTTTGCCCCTTCATTGGGACTATCAAAATCTGATTCTTCTGTTACAGACCAAGGACTTTTCATGTCTTTTATTCATGATAGCAGAGAGGAGTGACCACTCTATAAGTATATACTCAATATAGCGTGCCTAAGTCATTACAGAAGATTCCTTGGCAAAAAGTAAAAAATGACCAAAATTTCCATTTTTCAGGAGGGGTAGTCGGATGTATCATGCGACTTGCAAAAAAAATAAATTACATTTCATGCATATTCATTTGAATTCTGTCAGTTTGATAGGTGAACATGTACACCAATCACGTGGCATATCAATGTGAAGTTGCAATTCCCATGAAACACATTCGATCACATGTTCACATGGCGGATTAATTTGTAAAAATAGAATCCTAATGTACATGATGTACTTTCCCGTAATTAAATTGTGTTTTCTTACATTTCAGTTAAAATGTAATTATAAGAATTAAATGCATTATTTCGAAGTTTCATAGGGATATGAAAGTGTTGACCGGGCGCACATTTTCAACATGAAGCGCTACTGCGCTTCGGTCAACACTTTCATACCCCAATGAAACTTCAAAATAATGCATTCAATTCTTAATTGAACTGCTGTTTTATTCAGATATCTAGTGGAACAGAAGGATTTGACCTTGATATCAGGCAAATGTAGGCTCATTGTCAACAGCACAAGTTTTTGTTTGCCTTTTTTTCAGATATGTAGTGAAACAGAAGCATTTGGGCTATCACGCTGGTCCATGATAACGCAGTGACAACGGTGCCAACGTACTGACAACGGTATTTGCAACGCACAGACAACGGGAAAATATGGCAATGAGAAGCCACAAATTTTTATTTTATGAATTTTAGTCAGTAAAGTATTTAATTCTATTGTTAACACTACCCACACGGAATGTAAAAATTATTCAGAAATCGTTGTATCGTGCTTTTAAAGTGTTTCGAAATAGTTATATTAGGATAAAACTGAAAACCATTGGAATGCTCATACGGAAATGTGTGTTATTTTGGAAATTTTCTGAAATTTTCGTTAAAATACATAAATGTATGAATGGAACCTAAAGCATAAAGAAACACACTACCTTTCTGATTCTTTTCAAAATATTTCTACTTGTTGAACATTTGTAAATTAGTACTTTAATGGTTTTTCTCAAGTCAATGCACAGTACAACGATTTCAGATTATGATATATCTTGTAAGAGATATCTTAAATTTCAAGTTAGTTTCAGATAAAAATGTGGTCAACTACATTTTAGTTTATTATTTATTGTTTTTTTAAAAACTGAGGAAAATATTTCCTCCATAAATTGATGCTTATAATTCTTTGGTCGATCAAGTTTAAGCTAACTATCACACGCTCACTTGTCTAACATATATGTAAATGTATGAGGACCATGGGCCATCAAATGCCGAGCTATCACGACCAATAGAGATGACGCAATGTTTTCTGATAAACTTTGCAGGGGGAAAATCCGCTTTTGTTAGTTTCAAAGTTTGATATATTGTACATTTAGTGTGATAAAGGGATACACGCATGACATGGGACCGACTGTTTGTTCTAGGCATTAAGCTCGAAGCATAAGTGTGATAAATAAGCTGTATGGTTCTGGAGTGCAATTTGAATTGATTTGATTAAGAACCTAGTTGTGATATTGTGGAGCATGTTAAAGTATGCTTCAAATCAATCGAACGTTTATCGCTGTTGGGAGGTATTGGTCAGCATTTCTTTACTAAATTGGCAATGAATCTCGTCCTGTCCCACTGGTATTTCGACTTCAAACACACGAGAGCTCGAACCCATGGAATTTCGCGTGTAATTTACTGTGAGTTTCTGATTTAATTTTCTCTGATAGTTTTCACTGATTTTTTTCTTCCAAAACTATGAATTTAGGGAACTTGAAGGGATCTACGCGCGACACGTAAACAGTCCGAAAAACAGTGAGTGACGAAATGCATCAAAAATAATTTCCGTGAATCTTGAAAATACGTTCAAAAGTGCTCCCTAATCCAGACCCATAATTTAGAGTTACAGCTGCAATTAGACATCGACTTTTCTGCATTTTTTTGGGGTCGTTTTTTTCATTTCGACCTGTCAAAATCGTCACAAAGTGCATGTTTTTTTTTAATAAATCAAAAATCAGATGTATCAGAGTAGTTTCAGCTCACTGGGGCAACTTACAAACTAATTATGTCATTAAGTAATACGACAGACTGTTGTCTTTGCGTTGTACCTGAATCGTTGTCTTATGCGTTGCATTATTTGCAATGCTGATACGCGATTTTACGAAGATCTGGAATATTTAAATCTTGGGAAAACATAAAAAAGGACATAACATTTCGTAATGATGCTTATTCATTCATAAGTGAATATATTTTAGAGAGAAAATTAGGAAATTCCACAAATGACACTAATTTTTTGTTCGACCGTTCAAATTGTTCACAGTTTTATTCTTAAACACAAGTATTCTGCACTTTACTAATGTAACATACCGATTCCGCAATAATTTTCACATTCCGTGTGGGTATTTTCAAAATTTTAATGGATTACAATAAAATCTTAAAACACCAAAAATAAAACTTACCACCAGATTTACGTGTGTTATACCATATATTTCCGTTGTCTTTGCGTTGCAAAGACCGTTGTCACCGCGTTGGCACCGTTGTTAGTGCGTTATCATAGACCAGTGTGCTATAGGATCAGGCAATGTAGGCTATTTTTGGCTCAACATAAATTTTTTTTCAGATATCTAGTAGAACAGAAAGAAGTGGAACTTAATGTCAGAGACAAATGGGATAGTTCACCATTGTATGTATTTTAAGAATTTGGTTAAAATGCAAAGAACACTAATGACTGTTTTGACCAAATTTAGAAATATACTGTAGAGATAGAACATAGATTATAGAACATATGATATTTATCAAATCACTGGCCCATATAGGGCTACATGAGCATATAGTTAAAAAGGGGTAAAGAAATGATTGATTAGGTAATAGGTAACAATACATTCAACATATACATATATGAAATAGATAATGAAAAAGTGTGAACATAAAATAGTTGAAAACTGATACAGTAGAATATCGATTGCTCAAACTGCAACAGCTTGATGGCAGTGTTTTCCTTTTTTTGGCAAATGAAAGGTGGTTGTTTTGAAACTGAAGATAGCCAGCTATCTAGATTTTCAGCAGTTGTGTGCTGTATTTTGATAAAGAAATGCAATGTGTATATAAAAACCGGCAACTTTATGCTTTGAACACTTTTTTGCGGTCCCAATGTTCAAGTTTAAAACATAGTTTGACCTCAATATCTCGAACACTTCTTTTACTCCAACTGTTTGTATAGGCCCCTTGGGTGTTCAAACCATCAAGTATAACTGTATACATACACTATATAGTTTATATGAATAGCTGCAGATCCATAGCCATGTTCATCAATTTTTATTTGATGGACCTGACATATCAAAATTTTCACAAGGATCATTAGAGTCTATAAAGTTATGGTATACATATATGATACAAAACATTGACCTGGTGAAAAAGTAATTGAATCCTCATCTACATAACAGCCAGAGACTTACCATGATAAATCACTGCAAAAGACATATCACTGTAAATTTTTTAATGAATATATTTTTTTTCCTGACTGATCTATTCATGTAATTTCTTTTGCATGTGAAGTGGTTGATTGCATCACTTTTAATGTAAAAGAAAGTATGTTGAAAAAAGTATACACAGTTCACTAAGCAGAGTGATGTGACAATCACGGTGATTTATATCATGGTAAGTCTCTGGCTGTACTGTATAAATGGCTAAAAGAATCATATCAAAATTTTTTTTGTCAAAAACAAGTCATTAGCATTTTACATGTGCATGTATTTCATGTGTATATATGGACATTAAAAATAGGTATTTTATATAGATTTTACTATATTATGCAGTTTTAACATTAAAACATTTTTGCTCTGCAAGGATTGTGTAGAATGCATGTGCATTGAATGTCAGCCAATTAATCTACACATGATGATTGTAGAATTAGATAATGACCATTCAAAATAAAACTGTGTTTTTTGTTGAGGGGGAGCCAGAGGTGGTCTCATTATGAAGTCCCGATTTTATTTTTTCTAAATCCTGAAATCCTGAACTACAAAGAAAATTAAGTTGAAGACTTATGAAATTTGATTCCTGGTGAATTTATATCCCAAAATCCTTGGCATAAGTCATAAAAATCCCATAATCCTAAACTTAAAAACATCTAATCCTGACATCACTAAAGAGGGATGCCCCCCTCCCCTCCATATGTTTATGACTGTGTCCAAACGAGGCTAAGGCATTAGACTGTGGACTAAAATGATAAGGACATCATCAGCAAGTTCTTAATTAGCTTTAATCAAACCTGTTCAAAAACTAAAGGAAGGGTGGGCAGGCTATTTTTTTTTTCTAGCACAAATTACTTTGAACCGTTTTTCCTATTTTCCCTATTTCTGTTTGGCCCTTTTTATGCCCCGCCATATGAAGTGGTAAGATATTATGTGATACCCTCAATTGTGTGTCTGTCCATCCATCCGTCCATCCTTCTGGCTGTCCCCCGATAGTTTCTGACTGATAACTTGTGAACGAAATAACACAAGGTCTTCAAACTTGGTATGCAAGTTGTTTACCACAAAACTCAGCTCAGGTTCGATTTTGGGTTCAGAGGTCCAAGGGGTTTTGGAGTTATGCCCCTTGAAACTTTGAAATTTTGCGAATCTTAGGGTTTCCGACTGATAACTAATGTGAACGAAATAACACAAGGTCTTCAAACGTAGTATGTAAGTTGTTTACCACAAAACTCAGCTCAAGTTCCGTTTTGGGTTCTGAGGTCCAAGGGGTTCTGGTGTAATGCCCCTTGAAACTTTGAAATTTTGCGAATTTTAGGGTTTCCAACTGATAACTTGTGAACGAAATAACACAAGGTCTTCAAAACTTGGTATGACTAAATTGTTTATCACAAAACTCGGGTCAAGTTTGGTTTTGGGTTCTGAGGTCTAAGGGGTTCTGGAGTTATGCCCCTTGAAACTTTGAAATTTTGTAAATTTAGGGTTTCCGACTGATAACTTGTGAACAAAATAACACAAGGTCTTCAAACTTGGTATGCTATATAGCTAGTTGTTTACCACAAAATACAGGTCAAGTTCAATTTTTGGTTCAGAGGTCCAAGGGGTTCTGGAGTTATGCCCCTTACAACTTTGAAATTTTACAAATTTTAGGGTTTCCAAATGATGACTTAAATTGTGAATGAAATAACGTACTGTCTTCAAACTTAGTATGCAAATTGTTTACCACAAAACCCAGGCCAAGTATAATTTTGGGTTCAGTGGTACACATTGTTCTGGAGTTATGCCCCTTTTAACTTAGAAAGTTTGTGAAACGTGGCGGGGTATCATGTAATGCACCATTACTATTTTTATACAACCCCAAAAATTTTGCGGTCGTATTATGGTATGGCGCACTCTGGCGTCGGCATCTGCGTCGGCGTCTGTGGCCAGCATAATTTTGTTTCTAATGGATGGATCATCTTCAAATTTCAGTATGTGGTTTCTTGGCATAATGGCTATCCCGGGTTTTAATTTCGGGTTTATGGCCCCACCCGTTTCAGAAAAAGGGGCCAAAAAGGGGTAAAATTGGGTATTTTTGTGTCTGTGGACAGCATAACTTTGGTTCCAGTGAACAGATCATTTTCAAATTATAGTATGATGTTTCTTGGCACATAGCCCGGGCTATAATTTTATGTTCCTGGCCCCACCTGTTTTAGAAAAAGGGGCCAAAAGGGGTTAAATTGGTTGTTTTCACATATTTGACTGTAGAATCTTTATTATTTATCGGATTTTGATGGGGTTTCTTTCAGTAAACTCCTTAGAAAATTTCAAATCTGCAGTATGCCAACGGATTTCACGTGGCATGTACCATTCATGAGATAAATTGGGCCCAAAAGGGGCGAATTTCAAAAATTTCATTTTTTTATTTTTAGTCCGATTTTGATGCAATTTTTTCCAAAGGATTCCTAATGAAAAATTATCGTAGCGCTCTTCTATTAGATTTTTGGTAACTTGTTTCCTTACCCAGCTATGAGGGGCCAAAGGGGGCCAAAATCGTAAATTTACAGATAACCAAAAAATTTTATTTTTCATCAGATTTCGATGGGATTTTTTTCTTTGGATTCCTCTTGATGTAAGCTTTCAGTTCTATGTCAACGGATTTGGCGTAGCTGAGACTTACCGTTTCCGAGCTATGAGGGGCTGAAGGGGCCAAAATTGTAAATTTACAGATAAGCTAAAATTTTTATTTTTCGTTGGATGTCGATGGGATTTTAATTTTTGATTCCCTATTATGTAAGCTTTCAGTTATATGTCAGCGGATTTGGCGTAGCTCTTACCGTTTCCGAGCTATGAGGGGCCGAAGGGGGCCAAAATCGTAAATTTACAGATAACCTAAAAATTTTATTTTTCGTCGGATTTCGATGGGATTTTTTCCTTTGGATTCTACTTGATGTAAGCTTTCAGTAGTATTTCAACGGATTTGACGTAGCTCTTGCCGTTCCCCAGCTATGAGGGGCTGAAGGGGGCCAAAATCGTAAATTTACAGATTACCTTAATTTTTTATTTTTCATCACATTTCGATGGGATTTTTTTCTTTTGATTCCCCTTGATATAAGCTTTCAGCAACATGTCAATGGATAGGGCGGAGCTCTTACTGTTTCTGAGCTATAGAGGGTCAAAGAGGAATCATAAGGAGTCATAAGGGCTAATTTTTATTTTCCCTAGTTTGTGTCCAGCTAATTTCTTGGTCAATCTCCTTATTGCGTCCATCTAATTATTGTGTCAAGCTCTTTCCTATGTCCATACTCGCTTTAAATTACACTTTTTCAAATTTCAGTGGACGACATGCTGCGGTCGTATCATGCTGCGCTCGGCGTAGCCCTTTATTCCAATTGTCACAATATTTATTGTTTTTCCCACCTCCCACTTGTTGTGTTTTCCAATCTCCCTATTTTCCTCATCATTTTTCCCATTTTCAAAAATTTTTTACCCCAATTCTCCCATTCCCCAAAACTTTGTCACCCCCTCCCTCAAACCCATTTCCAAAATTTTTTTACCCCAATTTTCCCCTTCCCCAAAACTTTGTCATCCCCTCCCTCAAACTGTAAAAACTGTCTTTTTATCATACCAATAAACAGTAATTTATGCCCCATTGTTTTAAACCTTTTCATTTGAAAATAAGGAAAGATGTATATGAAAACAAAAAATGGCAAAAGAACTATATTTGCAGTAGTCATACTATTATTCTAAGACTTGTTACAGTTACAGTAGTAAGACTCATACAATGTCATAGAAAAGACAATAAACCATTCCTAAACTTGTAACACTATGTTTATGGACTGACTTATACTACATACAACATAATTTATGCCAAAGATCCTTATTATGTTATAAGAAAAAAGAATTCTTTTAATAAATATACAATATGTGTTACTTAATGTAGGTAGGGTGTAAAAAATAAAATGACAAAAATTAGTCCAATTCTTCTGTGATTGAAAGTTTATTAAATGCACTCTCAATTTTTAGTAAAAACAAAAGGTCATCAATTTTTTTTCATAATAAGCTTCAGAGAATAATATTGTTTTGACTTTTTTTAATATATTCTTTATAGGGAGAAAATGCATTTTTAAATTTTTTTGATGAATAAATGAATGATTTTATTGAGAATGTAGTATAAAGTGTGTTAAAGAAATTACTTTGGAAATATGAAATAAAAAATAGGGTCTCTTATTACATTTTTAAAAAAATGGTGAAAATGTGATTTATCCCTTAATATTAATCCTATGTACATGTTATTATCTCCCCTTAGTAATAATAGAGTCTTTCAAAAAGTGACATGTTTTGCACACTCTCAGCTTAAATGTTGCTTCTTTTATTTTATTTATTATCAATGAATTATTCGATAATCAGTTTTAATACATTATAATAGTAAATTCCAATTTTCATCAGATGCGTATGAAAATTGATTTTACAGTTTTTGACATCCTAACCTCCTTAATTTAATATGCTATATATTTGCTCTATTTTACATTGCAAGTATCTTATTCAGATTCTGTAACAATGGTGTTGGAGGACATTTGCTGCGATAAATATAATGATGCTAGACTATTAAATGGTATTTTTATACAAAATTCACACTTTAAAAAGATGATTCAAGCCAAGAAATTTTATACTGGAAATAAACATGAAGCTTCATAATTTTCATCCAAAAATTTATGCATGTAGATTAAAAATTCATATTTCATATATTAATTTGACTTTATTTTATTACATTTACAGATACTATGCTTGCCTATGTGGACATGAAGAGTTGGTAAAATATTTACTAGAGAATGGTATGTATTTTTATACGACCGCAAAAATTTTGCAGTCGTATAATGGTATGGTGTTGGCATCATAATTTTGAGTTGGTGGCCCCGCTTGTTTTAGAAAAAGGGGCCAAAAAGGGGTGAAATTGGGTGTTTTCACATTTTTGACTGTAGAATCTTTATTATTTATTGGATTTTGATGGGATTTATTTCAGTGTGCTCCTGAGAAAATTTCCAATCTGAGTTATGCCAACGGATTTCACATAGCATGTACTGCTCATGAGATAAATGGGGCCCAACAGGGGCAAATCTCAAAAGAAATAAATTTTTTATTTTAAGTCCAATTTTGATGCAGTTTTTTTTAAATGGATTCCTTGTGAAAAATTACTATGGCGTTCAACTATTAGATTTTTGATAACTTGTTTCCTTTCCCAGCTATGAGGGGCTGAAAGGGGCCAAAATTGCGAATTTGCAGATTATGTAGAATTTTTTTTTTTCATCGGATTTCGATGGGATTTTTTCTTTGGATTCCTCTTGATCTAAGCCTCAGTAGTATGTAAACGGATTTGGCGCAGCTCTTACTGTTTTCGAGCTACAAGGGGTCAAAGGGGCCAAAATTGCGAATTTGCAGATAATGTAGAATTTTTAGCTCACCTGGCCAAAGGCCATGTGAGCTTTTGCCATCATTCGGCGTCCGTTGTCCGTCCATCCGTCCGTCCGTCCGTCCATCCGTTAATTTTTATTCAAAGATCTTCTCCTCTGAAACTACTAGGCCAATACTAATCAAACTTGGCCTGAGGCATCACCAGGGTATGCTCTTTCAAATTTATGATTTATATGTCCGTAGACCAAACAACATGGCCGCTGTTACTAAAAATAGAACATAGGGGGTAAATTGCTGTTTTTTGCAAATTACTCGAAAAACATTACAGATGTCACAATTCTGACAGAGGTTAAAAAGATCAGCATGATGAGATCTACCTACCCTTCAATTTTGGAGAATATCAGTTTACCCATCTTGGAGTTATTGCCCCTTTTCCGTAAAATTTTCAGTTTTTCGTTACTTCTGGTCCAATATATTGAAAATGATAGAAGATAGAAGTGAAATTTGTATAAAAAAAATGGTCAGCATAGAAAGATCTACATGTCCTGCAATTTTGAAGAAAATCTGACAACCCACATAGGAGTTATTGCCACTTTTTCTTTGAATTTTCACAATTTTTGAACGTTTTTACTTTTATTTCAAAAACTGTTTGAGATAAAGGTTAAATGTGAATTGCAAAAGTGTTCAGGTTTTCAAGAACTACAATT